>JBAMBR010003899.1:0-86582 GCA_037044475.1 Zaprionus obscuricornis
TCGGTGCCCAAAGTGATATTATATATTTATTTTGCTCGTGCTGCGCCAATTTTAAGTTAATATAAAAAAAAAATTAAAAAAAACAAATTTAAAAAAAAAAACAATCGTCTCGGGAATCGAACCGCGGACCTCATGCACGCGAGTTCAACCCTCTAACCACTGAGCCACGCTCTTCACAAGTGTGAGAAACACTGAAAAAATGTTGCCGTCGTTTGGGGTGAGAACAGCAAGCAAGCGTACGCCTCTCAACTTTTGAAATTTGTAATGTGTATAACTTCCATGTTTATTATCCGATCTGTACCAAATTTGTACACAACGTCCAGATAAACATATTCTAACTGTGTTCTAACTAACTTGTGCCAAAATTCAACTTTGTAGCTTGTCTGGGTTTTCTTAAAATCGTTTTTATCGATTTGTGGAGGCGTAGGGGGGCGTGGCAAAAATCCAAAATAAACTTGATCTGCCTGCAAACACTACAAACACTATGCAAAATGAAGTCTCTATCTCTTATAGTCTCCGAGATCTGTGTGATCATACGGACGTACAGACGGACAGACGGACAGACGGACAGACGGACATGCTCCAATCGACTCGGCTGTTGATCCTGAGTCAGAATATATATACTTTAGGGGTCGGCCACGCCTCCTTATGGGTGTTACATACATTTGCTCTTGTCACTAACCCAATATACTCTTGGTTCCCATAGGGCACCGAGTATAATAAGAGCGCCCCCAACAGAATTGTCACACTTCAAAGTTTTGTTGCGAAAAAACTAGTTTTCAAAAGTTTTGTCAAAGATTCTTAGATGAAATTGTCAGTTGTCTCTATATACATATAGTATTATATATAAGCAACTTGAATGGAAACTACTATGCAAACTTTGCCACATAGTATATATATATATATATATATATTTTTTTTTTTATTAGCTGCATATGTTTATTATTAGCTGTATATGAAATTTCCGTTTTGTTTTTAACAGACATATCATGATTATACTATACTATATAGTAGACTATTTACATAAATCATTGTATTTATTTATCATGTATAAGAATTGCATTAATTTTTCTTTAGTTTAAGCTTCTAGGTTCCGTTTGTGTTTCCGTTTTCAGTTCCGATATGAGAATTATTTTTGCATTGAAATTATTTATATGTTTAATCAAAATTGTATAATCGATAATTATACAATTTGCATGCATATTGAAAATATTCAATGAATTATTATAAAATTTGCAAATTTTTTGATTATTGGAATGCTTCTCCAATTGTTCGTATTGGTCAGAAATAAATGCCAATGAATGACAATTAGTGTTAAAAATGCAATTTTTGGGGGGGTTTTTTTCGACTGTTTAACTAAGTTTCTCATGCAGATTTTTGGCAAAGATTTTCAAATATTCAAGCAAAATTTTTGTGTTTTTTTTTTTGCAGATATAGGCAGATATACATATGTATGTATATATATTAAAAAAATATATATATATATATATATATATTCAGCTTTAGTCAGTTATTGTCATTGTTGCCGGAATTCCTTGAGCGCTTTGCATATTTCATAAACCGAAAATGTTCGCTTAGAGCAAAAAGGAGTAAAAACAAAAACAATTGTCATTCTTCTTCTTCATCTTCTTCTTCAACTACTTATACTTCACATTGTTGTTGTTATTATGTTGTTGTACTTGTCATTGTCGCTGTCGTCGTTGCCGTCGTCGTTGTCGTTGTCATTGTCATTGTTTTCATGCTCATTCTGATTCTTCATGCTCATTCCCATTCCCATTGCCAAATCGTTCCTCGTTTCTGTTTCATTTCCCCTTTTTATGCAGTTACAGTTCCCCTCATTTTACTAGCTAGCAAAAGTCCTTGTCATTTTACTTTATAGCATTACAAAATATTCATAACATAATAATTTAGTTTTAATTATAACCGTTATCTCTCTAGCACACTACACAAAGGGCATTTGACTTTTTCTACAAATTGTATTTGTCCTTATACATATATATCTCTCTCTGTCTGCCTGTCTGTCTGCTTGTTTGCATGCACTTTGTATGTATGTAAGTGTGCGTGTGTGTATATAAACAATTTCAATGCAAATTTAATCCATAAATTTGAATTTGTTGCTGTATTTGATTTCAGCTTTCATGAAAATCGTTTATAATTTTGTTTTTTTTTTTACGTAGTATCTTTTAGTCATGCATGCATATACATACGTATGTATGTTGCACTTGTCTTGCCTTTCATATTTATTTAAATTGCGCTGGGTTTTTGTTATTTATTTATTTGGGTCAACGCAATTGACAATTTTACAGTTCAGTCAAAAGCAGACCCAAGCACCAAGCACCAAGCACTTTTGCTTTGCCAGTAGCTACAGAGAGTACACACACACACACACACACACACACACACACACACACACACACACGCATGCATGACAAGACATCAGCATATATATGTACATGAGAGAGAGAGCAAGATGCCGAATAAACTTAACACGCATGCATAATTTATTTCTATATAAACATTGTATTGCTTTCTTTAGTATTTATACTAACAGGCAGTATCCGGCGTTGCCACTATGTCGACATTTTCGTTCCAGTTAAATCCTTGCTGATCAAGTTTCTTTTCAAATGTTTTCGCCAGCGTACAATTGTTAGTGATACAGCAGTCAGCCTGTGTCAGCTGTCAATAGTAACAGTTAGTATTCGGCGTTGACACTGTGTCGCCATCTTCCTTCCAGTTAAATCCTTGCTGATCAAGTTTCTTTTCAAATGTTTTGCAATTCATTTTCGCCAGCGTACAATCTTTAGTGATACAGCAGTGAGCCTGTATCAGCTATCAATAGTTGACTGCTACGAATTGTGTGAACGATTACAGCAAAAAAAAAAAAAAGAGTGTTGTAAAACATCAACAAGCAGCATATCGAAATGATCAAGTGAAAAGTAAATATGAAAATTTAACCAAAAAAAATATTACAAATTGAAAGTTAAAGTTAAAAGTTAGTGAAAATGTTGTAGACAAGTGCATAAAAGGTAAATATATACATACGTACTACATCGCTTATTATTGGCAGCAAAATGCCAATTGGTAATAAAATGCAATTTCTGGTAATTCTAGGCACGCTCCAAAGCATAGCTTAATCTTTTGTGGGCGTGTTTGTATGTGGTTGTTGTTGTTGTCTGCCGTAGACTGATCGAGCGAGCGAGCGAGCGCTAAAAATAGCGATTCCATTGAAGCGGAAGTGAAAAATAACACTTTGTGCGCCAAAGTGGCGAATTTAATATTTCCGCTCCACTAGCCAGCCATACTATGCCCAAGCCGTTGGTCACATGGTCATTTCCCTCAGCTGCAGGGCAGTGCATGCAACCACATCATCATGTTGCACTGCACAGTTGCCATGCCACATGACCTCATTTTTCTTCTGCTATTTCATTTTCCTTAACTATTTTTTTTTCCATTTTTCTCCGACTATTTTGCCCAAAAAAAAAAATAAGCTAAATTATCGATTGGCAAATTTAATCGAAACTGTTAAGTTGTCAAGTTAACAGAGCTGTTAACTAGCAAATGTTAAATGTTAGAGTAAAGAGTATTTAATGTGCGTTTTGTTTTTTTTTTGTTTTTGCTGTTGTTGTTATTGTTGTTGCTTGTGTAATTGTTGGTTATCCTTACCATTGGCAGCGGCAGTAGCAGCATCGTAACACTGCCGACGCGTTTTACATTTTGCGGCCGAGTGCATTGAAATTTGGCCGTGTGCTGACCCTAAATCACGCATCCAGCATTGTAAAGTGTTCTCGGCGATGAGGCCAACGATGCGTGGCATGGTCAGCGATTGGTTGCTTGGTTGCTTGATCGGTTAGTCGGTTGGTTGCTTGGTCTGCTACAGCAACTGGGGGACCATTGATGTAGCTGCAACAGTTGCCCCACGGCAAACTGCAGACATCGATTATTAACACCACAACGCAACGCAATACACACATTGTGTGTGTGCAAAGCACACAACATACACAGACACACACACACACACATAGAGTCAGAGAGACAGACGGCAGAGCATACAAAACAAATAGGACAATCTAGAAAGAGAGAGAGAGAGCACATGTGGCATGTGCCGTGATTTACATACATGCTGCCTGCCAACTACACAGTGTCGTGCCAAGTGCAATGATACACTAGAGGCGACAACATATCGCATTGTCAACTAAAATAAACGCAATGAGCTTTAAACGCTTTGCCAAAATGCCAATGATGATGAGGAGCATGAACAGGACAACAGCAGGACAATGTGGCAAATTTCAAATAATAATACGCGCTGCTTGCCACTGCCAGCGCCGCTAGATCTGCGACTAAGCAATTTAATTGGCCAACGCTTGCAGCAGCGCAACAATACAAAAACGAGGCCAAATTGTTTTTTTTTTTTTTTTGGCTAATGCTAATTTTTTGGGCAATGTGTGGCAATAGCAACAATAACAATGATTGCAACGCCCACTGCCCACATACATATAGTCGCAATCGATGCCGAAATGCGGCGGTTTAATTTCTCTATGCGCGTCAAAAAAAAAAAAAAAAAATTTGAAATTAATACGACAAATGTTGCAAAGAGACAGAGATAGCAGTGAGCGAGAGAGATAGAATTAAGCGAGAGAGAGAGATAGTGAGTGCAATTTTTGAAGCTTGACTAATTGCTATGGAAACGTTCTTCGCAAATTTCACAGTCGATTTTTTTTTTCTCCATTCAATATTTTTTTTCACATTTTTTTTTTGTTAAAACAAAAATTGGCAAAAATAGCCTCAAAAAAAGGAAAGAAAAAAAGTAGCAGAGTTTGCACACTTGCAACACGTTGCACGCACACTAAACAAACTGGCAGCTTGGCAGCCTGTTAAATCCAATGGCAGACAACAAACAGACAACAAAAGCTGCGCGCTATCATAAAATGGCAGCTAAAAGAGGCGCTGCGAATGATGTGAAAGAGAGAGAAGAGCGAAGAGAAGAGAAGAGATGAGAAGAGATGAGAAAGCAGTGCAGACATTGCGGCTGCTGCACAGTTGCACAATGCGCTACAGCTAATGGCGTTATAACATACACAAAGTGTGTAAGAGAGAAAGAGACAGATATAACACATGCACTTGCACGAAAATGGCAGAGAACGCGAGCGGAAATGCTTAGCTGGGATTTCTTGCTAGCGACGAGGCAAAAGGCAGCAGACAGACAGACAGGCAACCAGGCGCTGACAATGTCATTTGTTTCCGGCTACGTGCACTTTGCACGTGCTTGGTCAGCTTGTTGTTGTTATTTTTGTTGCCACTACTGTCAACTGCTGCAGCTATAGCTATTTTTTTTGTTTAGTGAGAGAGAGAGAGAGAGAGGGACTGCAGGAGGATTGCTGCTTGTCACCTGCTGCGGTCGGTAGTGCTGCAACTGCAACTTGCAACTTGCAGCACAACTTCAATTAAACATAATTTGTACAGTTTATAAGCATCAGCCACAAAACAGTTGTCGCTCTCTCACTGTCTCTTTCTCCTCTCTATCTCTCTCTCTCTCTCTCTCTTTCTCTTTTTGTGCTGACTACCTGTCTGTCTCTTTGCCACTTTGTCTACCTGTTTCACTGTCAGCTAAATTTAAGCTCTACGTTCCTTCCCCCCAAACACTGCTTCCTCCAAAGCAGCTATACACAATAATGCTTGCTACATTTGGCTGTCACTCCTCCCTGCCACCCCCGCTCATATTCGCCACAAAGCTAGACACGACGACGTGTCTAATTATGCATCTAATTAGTAACTGGATGCGACGCTATTCTCACCAAATTATCTTTGCAGTTTGTGCATTAATAGAGACAAGCCACAAAAGATGCTGCAAGCCAACAAACACACACATGCACACAAAAACATGAAATTTGATATGTAATGCAGACATATACATAGATATACATATATATATATATATATATATAGATATATATTCCGCTATAATATATGCATAGCTATAGCTTTGAAAAGCATATGAAAAATAAACATAGAAAATTGCTAAAGATTCTGCTTTTATACACTTGCAAGTGCAAGATTCTATACACTTTGCAGAACAGTTCGTAACGCTCAAAAAACCTAAGTACATATATATTCTTGTTCAGCATCAATATCGCTTGTTTCAACTTGCATTTCTCTTTCACTTTTATAGCTATCTGCATGCAACTTGACATAAATACTTCTTAATGCTCAAAGCTGTAAATAAGTTTGAATGAGACATATCGGAAGACTATATTATATAGCTGTCATAGGAACAATAGATTGAAAATTGTTTTTTTGTATGAAAATTATTTTTATTTCAACAGATATTTAGCTGAATTTTTAAATATTTAAGTTTTGAATTGACTTATACATCTCTGCTAAATTTGATTCAAATCGGACCACCATATCATATAGCTGCCATTGGAACTATAGGTCGAAATTGGAATTTTCATATGAAAAATTGTTCTGCTTGTAGAGCTAAACACTTGAAATTTATAGGCTTTATTTTTGGAAATGATGTAAATATATCTATCAAATTTTATACGAATTGAACCACTATATCATATAGCTGCCATAGGAAGGATCAGTCAAAAATTAGTATTTTTATGGATAAAAATTTGTTATTTCTTTGACAATTCACTTGAAACTTTGAGAATTGAACTTTAGCAATGACAAACAGCTGCCTGGCAAGTTTTATAAATATCGGACCACTTATCCTATACCTAACATAACAACAATCGGTCAAAATTAAAGTTTTTGTATGAAACATTTTTTTATTTCCACATTTGTAAGAGTATAAAATATTCGGCTTTGTTAATTCACGATGTCATCCTATGTTTATACATAAAGTGAACATATGTTTACGTTTAATTGAAGTCTGTAGAAAATTACAAAGATTTTCTGTGATATGAAGTTTTCCAATAAAAGTAGAAAAAAAAAACTGAAATTCCAGTATATACTATATAATCTTGATCGGAGTTTGCAAAAAGCTGTTTGGGAAAAAACTCAATCTCAGGTTTACTGGACAGATCGTAACATTTAATGAGCCCAAAGGAGACAAATACTTGAAATTGGATTGCTTGGAATTTTTCGTTAACTTTTCTCTATATCCCCCACTCTCTCATTCTATGTTACACACAGACTCTTGTTGCAAATTTTGTTTGTTTTATTGTTGTTGTTGTTGTTGTTTACCTTTATGGCATCAAAAACTTGAAATAGTTGTGCCTGCTGCTGCTGCTACTGCTACTGCTACTGCTACTGCAGCAGCTTTAACCACACCTTGGGAACTTGCAGTTTAAGTTTTCGCAAACTATTTTTGCAAGTAGAATCTTTTGATGCCAAGACTAAAAAGTTGTCACACCTTGCCAGCAGCATCAACAGCAGCAAGCTGCAGTCAGTGCGGTAAACAGTTCCTTGCTCCTACATTTAACCCCTTACCACTCGCATAACCCCGACCCTACCTTCGACTCCCTATACGTTTATGTTCTCATCAGAACATTATTAGGTATTATGTTGTGTTTGCTTTTGCTCTGTTTTGTTATTATTGTCATCATCATTGTTGCTGTTGTTGTTGTTGTTGTTACTGGCACTGGCTGCTTTCTATTTGTTTTTTGTATACCTGGTAAATATTTGCTCAAATCAGGCATATTCTTGCATAGACAAGTTAATGCTATAAATATTTCAAATTTTCATTTTATTGCATTTTCTTTTTTTTTATTGTCATCCAAAAGACACACATGTGTTTTGCCAAGTGCCGGGTATATGTATGTGCGAGTCGAGTGTGTTTGGCGTTGCGCTTTGTAGCGTTTCCTTTACTTGTTATTGTTATGGCCAATGTTATGTTTGTTGTTGTTCGTGCTGCTGCAATATCAACGGTTTTAAAAGCTTACGAAATATTTGTAATTTTGTCACGTTTTAACTTTGGCGACGTCACTTAAAATTACATTTAACAAAAAAAAAAAAAAAAGAAAGAAATCATAAAAAAAAAGAAAAGAGCATGAGCATGAGCAAAAGCAAGAGAAATATAAGGAGAAGGAGAATCGCAACTCGAGCATAGAAAGCCTTAGAACAAAAATGTTTCGTCTGCGATTTTGTTTTATTTTTTTATTTTTTCTTTTTATACTCTTACAGAAGGTCTATTAATTCAGTAAAGAGTCTATTCCAATAAATACTTTGCTATTAAAATCTAGGCAGCATATAAAATATAAATTGGAATAAGCTGGACAACAAAATAATTTCGAAATGATCGATCGGAATTTGTACATTTGTAAAGCTATCACATTGAAAGCTACAAGATTTGAGTTTAATGAAGACTTCTACGTGTCAGCAAAATTTGATGCGAATCAAATATATATAACATATAGCTTTCATAGTAACAATCGGTACGAAATTTAGTTTTTGTATGAAAAACTTTTATTTTTGTTAAGCAAAATATCTGAAACATACAGAACTTGAGTTTAATGACAAATTATACATGTCAGTCAATTTTGATCAACATCGAGCCGCTCTAGCATATAGCTGTCATGGGAAAAGTCGGTCCTAAATTTGGTTTTTATATGAAAAACTTTTGTATTTCTTCAGCTATTCGGCTGTAACTTGCAAAGTTTGAGTTTAATGATACTTTTTGTATGTCAGCTAAATTTTATAGTCATCGAGCCACTATAGCATATAGCTGCCATAGCAATAATCGATCAAAAATTGAACTGTATGATAAAAAAAAATGTTAATCTCAGGCTGCAAGTGTATAACACGTTCGGCAAGTCAACTTTGCTTACATATTTTTTCTTTTCCTTATCTCTCTCTCTCTCACACACTCTCTCTCTCTCTCTCTCTCACTCTCTTTCAACATGCTCGTTCATGCTGCCTTTACGCTTACAATAATCAAACGTCGATGGTTCATCGTCTGTCAAAATGTTGATATCCTGCCAAGTTCAGTCTGCTATGCAGCTATTGAGCATGTGTCTCATGTATATATGTGTGTGTGTGAGTGTACGTGTGTATGCGTATGTATGTGTATGTGTTTTCGCTCTGCTAAAGTTGCTCACGTGCTGTGCTTTGGCAGTGGCTGTGGCAAAAGCGTTAAGTCCATAATGAAAATCATGCCGGCCATAAGATTGACAAACAAATAAAACCGAGAAGGGTTCAAAGACAAATAGAAAATGCAAATGCAGAAACATACAAAGAAAATACAAATACAAATACAAATACATAGACAAAAGACATAGACATAGACATAGACATAGACATAGAAATAGACATAGAGATAGAGATAGACAAATACACGTAGAGATTTCATAGACATATGCGAATACACACGGCGCTCAACATGTGACTAGAAATCTTTATGTAATATGCAAAGCAGCTTTTCAATTCAAGCACTCAGCCCCCACACCCCAGCCCCCTTTTCTCCCTTCCTCATTCCACATACAAACTTTTGCAGATAGTCTTTATTTTTATTTTTATTTTTTTATTCCCCAGTTTTAGCTCTAGACTTTAAAAAGTAAAATCTTTAAAGCAAATCGAACAAAGCTAAAGGAAAAAAAATTTGTCAAATTTCTTCTGCCACACAATAACAGCAGCAGCAGCAGCAACGACAACGGCAGCAGCAGTAACACAATTTGCTTAGCTAACACGCCCAACTTATCCGCCTTAACTGCAGCAGCAGTAGCAGTAGGAGCAAAAGAAAGCCGCTTATATGTGTAGTTGCATGTGTGTTGCATGCATTGAATATGCATGTTGCACATAAATCAACTTGCTGCATTTGCAACAACAATAAGAAGAAGGCAAAAAAAAATAGAAGCTTAAAAAGCAACCAACAAAAAAGAAAGCAGAAAGTGAAACATAGTTCTAAGCTACAATGCCCATTGACCATGCCACATGCCTCATGCCCCATGACTCATATATATATATATATATATTATACTATATAGATTTCTATAGGCAAATATAGAACTAGCATAAAATCACAGATATTGTCGAATGTTGCGCAATGCTAAGCGTTAAGTAGCATATGGCATGTGGCCAGTGGCATGTGGCATATGGCAAATGGCAAAGCAGCAGTGGCATGTGGTAACTTTGAGTTACTATGGCAGCACCAATTGCCGTTGCAAGTGCATTCGAAGTTTTAACTTACTTTGCTGCACGCTTGCTTCACTTGCAACTCTCTCTCTCTGTCTCTCTTTCACTCACTTGCTGTCTCACTCTCACTTTCATTCTGTATTAATGCTTATCTATATATGTATAACTCCCTCTCTCTCTCTCTCTGCTTGTCTCTTTCTCCCTCTATCGTTCTCTCTCTCTCTCTCTCTCCCGCTCTCTGTCTGTCATAGTACATTGCCATCATAAATTTCCATTACTCACAGAGTGCGGCACAAGTTGCGGTCGCCTCGCATTGAGGAATAGCCGTAGCCCATATTCATGGCCATAGCCATAGCCATATTTACAGCTGTAGCTGTAGCTATAGCTATAGCCATTGGCATAGAGCATTGGCAGAAAATGTGATATACGTCGGCTATAAAGCGCCAAGGATTCGGGATTCATCAATGAATTTATCAGTTTTTATAAGCAATTTATTATTTAGTGACTGGACGTTGCTGCTGTTGCTGCTGCCGCAGAGTTGCGTCTCGTCGTGTCGTGTCTCAAGGTCTATTCATCTTCAGCTACTACTATATCTTAGCATACTTTTTGGCATCAACTGTGGCTGCCACTGCTGCTGCTGCTGCTGTGGCATTCGTGGCAACTGGCAGAAAATTTCAAAATTCATCGTTTCATATTTCTTCTTTGCCGACAAAAAAGTAAAGGCAAATATTCATATGTATGTGTGTGTGTCTATGTGTGTCTATGTGTGTGTGTGTGTGGCAACATAAAGTAAAGAACGTGCAACAATAGGCAGCTGGCAAAATGTTTTGTGTGAACGAACTACGCGTTACTTGAACTTGAAAATTAGTCCCAAAAGAGTTGCACGAACAATATGAATGAAGTTGCATGCAACACACACTCACAGAGAGAGAGAGAGAGAGTGTGTGTGTGACTTTGTGCCACAAATTGTCGCATTTAATATCATTGTTGTTGTTGTTGCTGTTGCTGTTGCTGTTGCTGCCGACTCTTTCATAAAATCACGCCAAATCTCATGCAATTTAAATTCTCAAATCACGTATACGCCACGCGAGCCAAACGAACGAACGAACAGCGAAAAATGTGGAAGAGAAAATTATAATTTATTTGCGTGAAATTTTTGTTACGCATGTCATGCTGATGTATGTATGAATGAATTGATGCTAATGCTATTTGTGTGTTGTTTTCATGAAGGGAAGTAAAGAAGGGGGGCGGGCGCGTGCATTTGTATAGGCGTGGCATATTAATTATTTATATTGCTGCATTGATTATTGAAAAGCATAAAATGGCCAATGAATTTTACATTCTTCCAGCGCGTGTCACTAAATCACAAATGACAAATGTTGCCACATACACACACACATACACACACACACACGCGCGCAAAGTATTAAATATAATAAATTTTGTACAAATAACATACAAAAAAAAAAAAAAAACAAAACAACACTAGAAAAAAAAAGACACAAGAGACAATGGCAGGGACAGGGAAAAGAGGCAACATGTGGCGCGTGGCGTGTGAAAAAAAAAATTGTTATGGAATTTATTGTAGAGCAAGCAAGTAAAATATACAAAGCAATGCGGCAGATTTTATACACTTGCAACAAGCTGCAACTTAAAAGTTTTTCGCAATATATAAAAAAAAAACAATTTTTTCCTGACTATAGGATATAGTTCTCCGATTCACGTTAAGCTTTAGGCAGATATGTTAATTTTTACTAGACTTTTGCTACAAATGCTACAAATATAAAGTGTTCAGCTTAAGAAACAAAAAATAGTTATATATAATTATCGGCTGATTATTCCTATATGATATATATAATAATAATAATGCTGCGTTACATAGAATATATAGAAAATAATGCTAGTTGCAACTTATCTGCAGCATAAGGCAATCTATGTCAATTTACATGCAGTTAGCTTTCAAATTGCGAGGTTGCAACAGACTGTTCATGAATATATATATATTTATACATATATATAAACTTTATGTAGCGCTACAAAATTCTGTAGAAAATTTATAGACTCTTACGAGCGCATAAAAAAATAATAATATAAATTGTTAGCGCGAAAGTATTTTTTGGGCAGTTTGCCCTTATGCACAGATATATATGTATATATGTATGTGATATATGATATATATATATATATATATATATATATATATATATATATATATATGGTATATATATATATTTACAGACTTGTATATGCATATGAAAATATTACGAAAGCGAGCGAATAAAAATGTATTTTTTATTAATAATATTTATATATAACATATACATATATATAAATATTTCTACGGTGAAAACTCTCTAAGCAAACTGAACTTTAATAAATGGACAACTCTCTTCGACGGACAGCTCTCTAGAGCGGATACTTTTATTATGCAGCTCTAAGTGTTACAACAGCAATTTTTTAGACTTTCACTTGCCTTCAGCTTGCAAAAATTGATTAACGTTGAGTGTTCATCCAAGAGAGTTTTTACTGTACTATATGACAAATATATATATATGGCATATATGCTAGGCATTAAAACAACACGACAGTATGCACAGCACAGAAAGAGAGAGCAACAAAAAAAAAACAAATTAAATAAATATTAAGAAAAAAAAATAAATAAAATAAAATGAAAAAAATAAATTAAAAATTAATATGCAAAAAAAATAAAAATAAAAAAAAATGGAAAGCAGACGCATTGGAAAACCAAAGGCAATAAGCAAGCGTGTGCAGGCAAATAAACAAACTCAAATATACACAGAGAGAAAGAGAAAGAGAGAGAGAGAGAGAGGCAGAGAGAGAGAGAGAGAGAGAGATATGCAAGGCATGTGCCACAAATGATAAAATGAAGTTAAATAAATAAACACAAAGCCAAAAAGACAGCAAGTAGATAACTCGATTGCTTTGAGTATATGCTATCTCTCTCTCACTCTCTCTCTCTCTCTCTCTCTCTCTCTCTTTCAATTCGCTGTCTCTCTCTCTCTCTCTCGCACTAATACCCTGTATGTTGCTATTGCCTTGGCAGTGCTAGAATATGCTAGAATCAAAGCGCACATTGAATGTTCAAGTTGATTTAACGGCGAATCAAAAGCGATTTTTGCTTTGACGGCATTTGCCATGCAATAAGAACTGTAAAAAAAAATGTTGCTGCTGCATGACTTTAGAGGATTTGCAGCAAGAGTAAGAGCAGCAGTAGCAAGAGCAGCAGCAACAGCAGCAGAAGCAGCAACGGCAGCAGCAGCTAGTCCGACAGACAACTGGCATAATTGTATTTTCCCACAGACACACAGACACATTGAACATACAAACAGACAAGCAGAGACAGGCAGACAGACTGAATGTAAGAGTGAGATAGACACTGTGTGTGTGTGTGTGTGTGTGTGTGTGTGTATGTGAGAGAGACAGAGAGAGAGAGAGAGAGAAGGCGAGTGTATATACGTTTGGGGACTCATTAGCATGCACACAGGCGGCCTATTATTTTTAGCGCTGTTGTGGGCGTGGACATCAACTGCCCAAACTTATGCGACCCAACACACACACACACACACAGACACACTCACACACATACACTTATACATAGAAATTTTCACGTAGTCATTTGTGCGCTTTTTCAACGTATTGCGAACATTTTTAAATGTATATTTGATGACTTTTGCATTCGATGAGCGAACGCAACGCGTCACTGTTGCTGCTGCTGCTGTTGCTGTTGCTGCTCTTGCTGCTGTTTGTGGCGACAGTGTTGGCGCTGCATGCTATGCCTTTGATACTTATTAATAAAAATGCATGTTGCATGCAGCATGCAGCACGTTGCACACACCACGCACCACGTTGCACGATTGCACTTTAAAGCGCCTATAATTAATGGCAAATGGCAATATAAATGCAAATAAAAAAAAAAAAAGAAATACATATATGTATATTATACAGCAAATGAAGTTGCAACAAATTATGTTGTAATAACAGCAACAAAGCCGCATGTAATTACAAATTTGCAACATGTATTTATATGTATATATATATATACATAACTGTGTATCTCAATCAGTATCTTGATCTGTCTCAGTTGTTGTAGTGCCAAGTGCTAAACAATTGCGGCTTAATTTGTTTGTCAGCGCCTGGCAAAATGACAAGCGCCAGCAGCAATGAGTGTGCAAGCGAGACGACAATAGAGATAGAGACAGAAAGAGAGAGAACAAGAGAGAATATGAAAGAGTAGAAAACAATGAGAGTATGTCGCGCATCTTGGCTACGTGCCGTTGCAGTCAACTGGGAAAGTGACTCTATAAACACGTCTAACACCAATGCCAGCAACAGCAACAACAACAACAGCAACAGTAACAAGAACAACAACAACAATGTGAGAAAACTGGGCAAACGTTATGTGACACACGGGAGAAATTAATGCTGCCAAAATGCGCCGGCTGCGCTCATTTTTGCTCTGTCACTGTGCGGCACGTTCCCCAAGCAGCCACAACAAACAAGGACCCCAAAAGCTCAACAAGAGCTACGCAGCCCAGTTTAGGCCACCGACAGCAGAACGGCAGCTAGGCACACACACACACATACTATCATAGAGCTACTAGAGCTAGTTAGATAGAGAGAGTGTGAGAAAGAGGAAGAAAAAAAAAAATGGAGAAAAATCATTTCTTGCCAGATTTAGCCACAAACTTGCCAACTTTAATGTGCAGCAAAAATGTTTTTAGTCTGAGCTTGTCTCTCTCTCTCTCTTTCTTTCTCTCTCTCTCTCACACACACATACACATACACTCTGTCTCCTTAGTTCACTCGCTTTAATTTCAACAACAATGACGAGTGTCATTTCCTGTTCCGGTTTTCCTTCGTTTTTTTTTTTTTTCTTTTATTATTCCGCCCAAAAGCAGTTTAACAATTTCTTTTCCTATTGAAACGGAAATCTTAGAAATTCTTTTACAGTTTCAGTTTCATTTACTTCTCCTACTCATTCATTCAATTCAATCTAATGTTCAATTTACAAAATAAAAAAAAAAAAAAAAATTCCGCACAATTTGTTTAGTAAATTCTCATATTTTTCTCTAGCGAAGCACTACATTTTTAATGGTTCTATCAAAATAAAAATCAAGAAAAATTCTATAGAAAATATTTATACAAACATTGAAAGAGAAAAATTATATTAAAAATGCTTGCAAATGTTTTCAATACAATGATTTGTTATTTTTGTTATGTGTGTATTTCATTTTTTTTTTCTAGTGGAAATTGTAGAAATTGTTCCATTGTATTTCATTCTTTCACCTTCTGGTGAAATTTATCAAAAAAATTCCCGCGTGCAAAAAAAGTCGAGAAAAAAAAGGTCAATTTAACAATATACAATGAGCATATTGACGCATTCGAATGCCCCGAGGATAATGGGTATCCTGTAGTCGGACAACAAGTCTCTTGACTCTCTATATATATTTATTATTATTTTTCATTTTATTTTCTTGTTTGTTTATTTTCATTTTTCATTCTCGTTTATTTTTTTTTTTTTTTTTGACCAAAAGCTTAAATTTTGTATCTGCCATACTGGCATGTTCTGTCCCTTTCGCACCGCATGGTAGCTGCATAGGCTTTTGTAAAATACTGTGGATAAGGACGAGTTTATTATGTTCGATAGCTGTTTTTGTCCCTTTTGTCTATTTGTTATTTGAGCTGCTGCTGTTTGTCCAACATAAAGGACAATGTCAGAGTTGAGAATCCGCGAATCGAAAGCGTGCACAACAATGAGGAAAAAAGAATACCGCTAAAGAGAGAGAGAGAGATACAGAGAGAGACAGTACAGACAACAACAACAAGTTGTGCAACTGCATTAAAGAGTTAACAAAAAAAAAACTTTAACGGTGGCAGCTGTGCTGCACTTGAAGCAAAACTTGACATAAAGTTACACAAATTCAACTTGTGGAATTTTACAGTCAACATTTGGTAAAGTCAAAGTTTAGTTTTAACGCGTTGCAAAATCAATAAGCGATAACTAAGCATAAAGCTTGAGCTAACTGATTAATCTGTTGAAATTACAAGCAGCTGATGCAACTGTAACTGTAACTGCTGCTGCTGTTGCTGCTGCTGCTTTTACTACTAGCAGCTCCTGCAGCTCCTATTGCTGCTCCAATTTTGATTTGTGTTTATACCCGGTAACCAGAGGATACTGCGGCTATAATGACTTTATGACAACAGTAAATGCATGTAATACACATAAGTAGGCTTGGCAAATATCAAAAAGTAAGATAGAATTGATTGAAAGATATTCGTTAGTTCGGATGTCCATTTATCTGTACGTTTAAACTCCTGGATCTCAGTTACTATAAGAGCTAGAGTCTTCAAATTTATTGCAAAGTGTTTGTAATACTTAGAGGTAGCTTATATTTATTTTGGATAATTGCCACGCCCCCTACCGCCTGCGAATATCGAACATGAAGTTACAAAGAAGTGCAAAATTCACCAAAATTCAACGGCTCCAAGCCTGAATTTTGGCACACTAAAAACGTCGCCTATTCTTGACAAGCTATAGAAATTTCATCAAGTTCGGATAATTTACATGAAAGTTATGTAATTTTCAAATTATCATTTATCGGGTATCCCATAGTCGAGCATTCTCGGACTTGTTTCTTACTTGTTTTGTTATGGCAGAGAGCACACTCTGAGAGTCTGCTTTATGACAACATTGTGCGCTACTTTATCCTTGTCTATTACTAACTTTTTGCCATCCTTCTTTCTATTTTTTTTTTGAAGGCGTACGACTAGGCGACAGTTCTGGCAGCAGCTCGATAGCCGCCTCCAATGTGCCATGCCCACCGGAAATGTTTCGCTGCAACAATGGCAAATGCATAACATCACATTGGGTTTGCAATTATCAAAAGGATTGCGATGATGGCGAAGATGAAATGCAATCTTGTCGTAAGTAGAAATTTCACTTTACATTTTAAATGATGAATAAAATGTTGTGTTTTTTGCAGCACCACCGGAATGTGAGACACCGCAGCTTAATTGTGGCCAATATGTATTCAATAAAACTTATTGCATTCCACCGCATCATCGCTGTGACATGATTGAGGATTGTGAAGACAAGTCAGATGAGGCGCAGTGCAGTAAGTTTCAATACTAAACATATGAGTTTATACTCATCTCTCTCTATCTCTCTCTCTCTCTCTTGATCTATGTTTATACTTGGCCAATTCATTGTTTAGCTATTTTAGCTACTTTTCACATACACTTCACGTCACTATTTTTCTTCCTTCAAATTTTATTTTATTTTTTTTATTTTTAGCAATTTCTCTACACTTTTCTTTTAATACAAATTTGTTGACTCAACAAATATTTGGAAGTAACTCGCTTTCTCTCTTCTACTCTCTCTCTCTCTCTCTCTCTCTGGCTCCTTCCCATCCTCCTACTCTCACTCCCGCTTTTTCGGTCCTGCTCTTGCTCGCTCTCTTAGCGTAGCTACTTTCACAGCATTCCACACATTGCCACACTGCCACATTGCCACACTTGCTTGCTCTGCTTGCCCCTTTGCTTGTGTGTGCGCTGCTTACAGCCAAGTTCAGTTCAGTTGAGTTCAGTTTTCATGTTCGTATGTGCGCCAACAATTTGCTTAGCAAAATGTTTACATTTTATTATACCAATTTTATTTATCCAAATTTTGCCAAATTTACACACATTCGCACACACTTTCACATACACACACACACATACATACAGACAGAGAGAAAGACACAACCGCATTTTGTTAGTTGTTGGTTTTGCTTGTTGGCAATCGCTGAGCAACGCTACCTCAGTATCTACAGCACGCCCCTGCATATCACTCCCTGCTTAACATACCCTTCCCTTTGCTGTACCATAACCCTAAAACTAAGCTTAGCCAAAGTTAAGTGTGTGTAACCAAGGTGCGCAATGCAAAGCCAAAACCATTTCGAGCTGTCCCAGAGATAAAGGGGATGCTCATAATAAACAAACATACACACATACAGTGAGAGACAGTAGGAGCTTGTTAATGTGTGAGAGAGAGAGAGAGGAAGAATTGAGGACAGAGGGAATTAGTAAACAGTTATTTCTGATGGATACCAAATACCCAAAGCAGCAGACCACAATTCAAGCATTCCATTTCCTTTCCCAATTCTAAGCTCTGCTGCTACTGCTGTGGTTTACTTAACTTTACAATATCCAAAAATACAAAATAAAAAAAATAAAAAAAAAAAAAAAAAACCGTACAGAAAGAAATCCTTCGAAATATAAATTTGATATGTGTTTACTTTAAATTATTGTATTTTATTAGTTGGCCAAATACATTTAACATTTCTTACGAGGCAACAGAGACAAAGAGAGAAGGAAAGAGAAAATGAGAGATAAAGATAAAATGAACTAGATTTAAACTTAAATTATTTATAAGAAATTGCATCCTTTATATGCTTTGTGGGTTTTGTTAGCACTTGTAATATTCAAATATTCGACAATTTAATTTATACAACATCAGAAAAATACAATTAATCCATCAATCATCAATTCATCATAATTCTATCTCAAACGTTATTTAATGTGTTTTAGGGACTTTCAAATTAATTTTAAGCGATAACTTAGGAGCATTTGAATCCATCATCGGGTTACAATTTTTAAGTAATATGTGAAACGATAATGTCAAGCTATGTATCAAAGGTTTCCTAGATCAAAAAAAAAAAATATATTTCACGAGATCCAAAAAAAAAATTAAATTAAAAAAAATTAGGATATTTTAGAGCAATTTTTCATTGAAAAAACAATGACCAAAAAATTAAATTGTAAAATTTAAGAGCCTGAATTTCAAGCTATGTATCGAAGGTTTCCGAGATCCAAAAAAAAAGTATACAAATAAAAAATTAGGATATTTTAGAGTGATTATTCATTGATCAAAAAAATTAAATTGTAGAATTTAAAAGCCCAAATTTTTCCAAAAATCTTCGACTTGTCGCCAGATAGTTAAAATAATTAAAAATTTGCAATAAATTTCTGACGACTGTAATATGCTAGAGATATCCTACTCACCCCAAAAGTTTTTTTTCTGGAGATCCTGCACAAATATTTATTGGGACAAATCAAATATCAGGCTCTAGTTTAATGTGCTTAGCATTGAATGAAGACTTAAAGACTTAAATGCAAATAATTAATAATAATACTTTACTTTATGCGCCTTAGCTTAAGTAGAGAGAGAGAGAGAGAGAGAGAGAGAGAGAAAGAGCGACAAAGAGACAGAGATATAATTTGAGTGAAATGAAAATAATTTATAATATTTGTTAGTCCTTTGTATGCTTTACTTAACTTAACTCCTGGCAATAAGTTATTATTATATTAATTACGCTCATTAAACAATATAATGCAGTTTCTTTGGCACATTTAGTAGAGTCATAGAATTTTGATTTTAAACAACACATATTTATATGCATAAAGACAAAATTGTCCATGTGCAAAATAATAATAATAATCTTTAACTACTTGTGTAATCATTGTAATTACGAGCATTTAGTTAGTCAGCTACTTACTTAGTTAGTTACGACAACACACATATTGTTTCATTAAACTGAAATTTCATTGGTGCTGCATTTGGCTACGTTTTACGTTTTGTATTCAACTTTGGCAAATGGAAACTTATGTTAGGTTAATGGAAATAATTTAATGCATTTTGTAGAGCTTCTGCTTGAATAGATTTTGCTATAGGTCAGTTTTATCTTTATATTTTCCTCTTTCTTTCTCTCTCACACACTTTCTGGCTTTCTCTCTTGACTTTGACGGCTTACTGGCTTGCCAGTAGCTGGTTACTGGTTGCTGCATGCTGCATGCTGCATGCTACATGCTGCTGCTTGCTGGTTTTGATGATTCTCTTCGTTTTTGTGTCCAGTGCATCCTACAAGTTGGTAGCTTAAGTGCTTTCACTTCGCCAGACTGTGTGCGGCACATTTTGATTAAAACTTTGGCCTGCACATAGGAAAGAGAGCGTGAGCTAGAAAGAGAGAGAGAGAGAGAGAGAGAGAGAGAGAGAGAGAGAAGTAGAGAGAGAGTGAAGAGCTGTGCCAGAAGTCAGCACTGACAGGAGTTAGGCAGGATAAGGATGCAAAAAGCAGAAGCTGCTGAGGAAGTACAGCAACAGCAGCAGCAGCAGTATGCTGTGTTGCAAGCGGGGCAGCTGCATTTATTGCTTGTTATTTAAGATTTATATATATTTAAATATCTTTGAGCAACCAATTTCTAAGTACTTCGTTGCCTTTACAACTTTGCTTAAGCTTTGACTGACGCTAGACAAACGCTCACAACTTTGTCCTCTTGATGTGCCATGGTCCTTGTCCTTGCGTCTTTCTTTTTTTTTTTTTTTCTTTCGTTCGTTCGTTCGTTCATTCGTTCATTCGTCTGCTTGCCAGACATTCTGCTTCTAGTTGTTGTTGTTGTTGCTTTCAGCAGTGCAATGAGCTTGGCCATAGCAGCAGCTGCGTGTCCTCTCTGTGTGTGCGTGTTTCCTCACTCTGATGCTCTGACGTCCTGGCGCAATATCAAGTTTAAATTTCATTTTAATTTAATAAGACCCGAGGCGAACTTGTACCTTCCCCTGCCTCAAAGTACATTGTATACTGTTTCCGTATTTCTCTCTCTCTCTCTCTCTCTGTCTCTCTCTCTCTCTGTCTCTCTCTGTCTCTTTTATTTTTCTTTCTGATGTGGTCTGCTCTTGGCTTTTGTAGCTCTCCTTCTTGTCTCGCTTCTACTACTGTCTATCGCTCTTACAATAATATATCACGCTTAAATGGCGACAAAATGTTCGCTCTTATTGCGTTCTTAACAAATTTATTTTGCGTACGTGTCAACGGTGTCGTCTCCCAACGTCCTTTGCTTGTCAACTACAATTTCTACACTCTCTCTTCTCTCTTCTCTCTTCTCTCTCTCTCTCTCTCTCTCTCTCTCTCGCTTGCTCTCACTGTATGTGTGTGTGTGTGTCTCGTTGTGGCATACACTCCATCTCCTGACGTGTCGTCTACATCTACCACATTTTGGGGGCCCCATCCCAAACTTTTTCATGTCTCATGTCTCCTATCGCCTGTCGCCTGTCGCATGTCACCCGTCTTCATTCTCATCTCTTGCTGCTGTTTTTAGAAGCGTTCTTTGTCTTTACGCCTCACTGTTTACTTAATTTATGGCATATAAATATTAGAGCAAGATTATTTCAACTATTTAATTACTTCAGGTGTGGCAAAATAATGAGAGATTTTCTTCACCAACATCCAACAGCTAGCACAGCCACCAGCTAGCACAGCCAGCAGCCACAGGCTGCCCCTGATAGCTGCAGGCGCCTGTTGTTTTTACAGGCTTTTTACTTTCTCCAGGCTTTTGCCTGACACCAGAGTGTAGTCAAAGCCTCTGGTAACTAATAGTTATACTATGTAGAAACAGGTTCAGGGGCACAGCATTAAAAGTAATTGCAGCCTTAAACACAACAAAATAAAAAAAAAAAAAAAAAAATATCAAGAAAAAAATCATAAAAAAAAATAAGAAAAATAAAATAGAAAATTTATCAATGATACACCGACAATTTCATACACTTATAAGTTGAAAAATTAAAAAAAAAAAGGTAAAATTCTGAACAATTATTCCTAGGATATAGGATATACTAGTATAGGACGGATAATCCCTGCTCTTAATATTTTAATTCGGATAGTTTCGATTTATATACAACCTAGAGGCGACTAAGCTACGAAATCAGAGATGAACAGACAAATAAATTAAATTTGGTGTCAGATCTGGATGCTGATCAGGAATATATATATATATATATATATATATATATAATATAAATAAATATAGATTATAATGTCAACTACTGTGTACATAGCCTTAAAGCTAAAAGACCGACAGAGGCATAAAGTTAGCTTGATGCTGATTTTGATGCTGATCATGAATATATATGTACATATATGCACTCTGACAAGCTTCTAGCCAATGTACATATACCTGTTGTAAGAGTATAACAACTGCACAGCAAAATTAATGACTAGAGAGGACGATGGGACGGGGATGATAGAGCTGGAAGAGTTAGATGATGTTTAGGCAGTGTATCGCTTGATAGTGTATTTGGAGAGAGTTAAAGCCGTAAAGCAGCAGCAATAAGTGTTTAAATAAAAGTCCTTATGCACAGGAATAGCAGCAACATAATGTCTAGTGCGTGTAGTGGATGACGAATTAAGAAGAAAAGATGCAGAGAGACAAAATGAGAACAAAAGGGAAAGTGAAAAGGCAGAAAGAAAAACTGTTGGACGGTGAGCTATAAGTTAGTTACAGCAGCATTTAGTCTCGACACGCAAGTACTTGGCTGAATTATCCTTCTTATGCTACTGTAACGACAGGCAGAGAGTGTGAGAGAGACAGCAAGAGAGAGAGAAAGCCGTCAATAAAGAGAAGCAACTCAGCAGCAGCAACAGCAGCAACTAAAAGCAATTCTTAACCCTCCCCCACTGCCACGCCTCTTAGCGTTTCCTTCCATGCTTGCCTCCTCTCATTACCTCTAAGATAACCACAAGCGAACAAGCGAGACGGAAATTGCGCAAAAGAGTGAGAAAGACATCTGCTTTTAATTGCAGTCAGAATGTTGCAGGAAGGGCAAGCAAGCTGAAATATAGAGGGGGGGCATGGGGGAATGGTACATAAACTAATGAGGCAGCTGCGAAAAGTTCGCAAAAGCCGCAGCAGCAACAAGCAAATAAAAAAAAAGAAGGAAACAGAATACGCGTAAAAAGTGCGTTAAAACAGAGGCAACCCAACAGACCGAGAGAGAGAGAGACAGAGAATAAGACCCTCAAAAACACTCGAAGAGTTTACCCCAAAGCCGAAAAACTCTTGCGTAATTTTTTGGCATTCCTATTTAACCAGGTGCACAACACACTTTCACTAAGCTTTTTGCTTAATCCCTCTCGACCCTCTCAGAACCCCCCCCCCCCCCCCCCCTCCGCCACTCTCCACTCTTATCCCACTTCTCCTCTCGCTCTTACTCTGCTTCTGCTTCTTCTTGGCAATTTGACGTCTTATATTCCTTCCCCGCCGCCAGCCCCATTGCCGTCCATCGGATTGCAGAGAGTTGTGCGCGCGCTAACTGTCGCAAAGTTGCTAACGACTGACGTTTATTTGACTGCAGCTGTCAGGCCAGTTAGACGTGCAGAGAAGATGTGGGTAATGGGGCAGCAATGAGAATTGTTGATGGAAGTTGCCAGTTGCCAGTTGCCTAGAGTTGTGGAACAACTTGTCGCGCATAACTACACACAGCGCATCGTATACCATGATATCACAGAGAGAGAGAGATAGAGAGAGAGAGAGAGAGGGGCAGAAAGACAGAGAGAGTCAAAAAAAAATGGGAAACACAGAAAGAGAGGAGAAGAACAAACAGAGTGGAGAAGAGAGAGATAGAAACATAAGGACAGAGAATAGAAGAGGGAGAGAAACATAAGGAGAGAGAGAGAGAGAAAGACGAAAATGAGAGAGATAGAGAGAGAAGGAAAAATAAACTTAAGGACAGCGAGATAAGAGGAGAGAGAGAGAAATATAAGGATGAATAGAGAGAGAGAAAGACAGAGATAGAGAGAGAGAGAGACAGACAGAGAGAGAGCGAGAGAGTGAAAGACAAAAAGAGAGAGAGAAGGGGATGGGAGGAAAAGGGTAAAGACAGAGAGATGGGAGAGAAACAGAGAACAATCAACAGAGAGAAAAAAGAGGGACTGCAAAATAGAGAGAGATTGAAAGTTATATGTAGATACAGATGCAAGCAAAGGGAGAAAGATATAATGGGATTCCAAAGAAAGAGAGAGAGTGACGCAGAGTGAGACACAGAAAAGAGAGAAAGAGAAATAGACCAATATATATCAGAGAAATCGAGATAGAAAGAGAGAGAGACAGATATAGTTTCAACTGCATATAAATAGCAACAAGAGTTGGATCGGAGCACTATAGCTGACATAGTAAAAAATCCATTGAAAAATTAAATTTTACTATGTAAAACTTTTCGTTCAAGTTTTCCAAGCATGTATAAAATCTTGCGTTGAGCTGAGGATACAAATTTTTCGCTCTTGTTTCTGCAGTGCCAAAAAATGCTAAAAAAAAAAAAAAAAAAAAAAAAAAAACATTTATGCATGAAGCCAGCTGCCTTGGACACAGAGAGAGAGTACAGATTGCAGATTGTAGATCTGCAGAGTGGCAGAGACGAAGAAGCCGCCCTCGGACTTGCCAATTAGAAAGTGTTGTTCAGAATGTCCAAAAGTTATAACCAGTTGTTGGTTTGGACTTGGACTCTTCAATGTTTTAAGTCTTTTGTTGCAGTAGTGCAATGTTTCTTACTCCCAAACCCTTCCCCCATCACCATCACCATTGCTATCCTCATTCCCATTCTTATTCCCGTCCCCATTTTTGTTGCGTTTGCGCAGTGTCCTTTGTCCATGAATTCCTTTCGTCCAGTTGCCGTTGTGTTTATAAAGTGCTTGGCATCGGCCTCCGCTTCGGCCTCGTAGCCAATTTAAGTTTTGTGTCAAACTTTGTGCGAACTGTAAAATGTGAAAAATGAAGCAGCAGTCGAAAAGGCTTCACTACATTTATTTCTTTCTCTTTCATTCACTCTCTGTCCCCGTCTCTGTCTATGTCTCTGTGTCTGTCTCTATTTTCTAGCCAAAACTTTAGCTGAACTGTGCAACAGCAGCAACATTCAACATTTTTATGACCTCGCTTGTGCTCGCATACAAAAGTTGCAGCCGACCAATAGAACTAGCAAAAGGGGCAGAAAGAGAAAGTGTAAGGATAGAAGCAGCAGGGAAACAAATGCCACCCGCTCGTTTGTCATTATGATTTGTATTTAATGTTATGCAACAGCAGCGACAGCGAATTTGCAACAAATTGTGCGCGTAAATCTTGTCAATGGCCAAGGCAAAGCCAAAGTGGGCGCCAATCTTAAGGCTCTAATTCTAGCTGTAAACTCTAAACTGTAACTCTAACTTTAGAAGATGTAACTGTAATTGTAACTGTTGTTGTTGTTGTTGTTATTGCTGCTGTCGCTGTTTGCTTATTGTAACTTTAGCTGCATTGTGTGTGTGTTGCTGTGTGTATGGCATTGCGTATACGCAACGTTGGCCCCGTTGCTAATTCAAGTTAAGCCGCAAGCAGCACAACAACGCAGCAGCGTGAAAATGCGTGACACATTTTTAACATTTACCGACACTTAATCCCTGCAACCCCAAAAACACAGCAGGATACAAAATAGAAACAGAGAGAAAGAAAGGGAAAGATAGAGAGAGAGAGAGACAGAGACAGAGAGCAAGAGTGAGAGTGAGGGAAAGCACAACAATCGTGATGCTTTTTGAGCCTAGACATATACTTTGAAGAGCCACTATGTCTGTCTGTCTGTCTGTTTGTGTATGTGTGTGTGTGTGTGTATGCAGGGCATGCAGGAAGCTACGGAAGATGGCAGCGATGCTAAGTTACTAAAAGTCTTGGAAGATTTCAAGTGTTACCTTCTAGTCTTACCTCTAGGCGCACACATAGAGAAAGAGAGGGATAGAGAGAGAGAGAGAGCGGGCGGGAGAGCAACAAACACATTTTATTGTTGTGCTATAAAAGTTGCTTGCTGTTGCTGTTGCTACTGCTGCTGCTGCCGGGGAATATTTATACAACTTTGGCTTGTTTAACTTGCACTAATTAAGTTTGCTCTGCTACACTTGGCTGCCCCGGTGCGCCGTTAATGTGAAGCAGCAGCTACAACAACAAAAACAACAATAACTGTAACAGTAACAGTAACAACAAGCGAACAGTAGTTGGTCGCAAAAACAAAACAAAACAAAACAAAACGAATAGCAGAAAACCCCTTTAGAAACTTTATTATGCCTATGCCAAAAGTAACTTTATAAGTAACATATACCATAATTTCTCTCTCTCTCTCTCTCTCTCTCTCTGTCTCTATCTCTATCTCCCTCTAACACTTCTTTTTTTTATGGAGAGGTTGTCTAATCATAGCTTTAATCCTGTCTCTAATTTGACCATTTGATGCCCCACAACTTTCACTGTTTGACTGTGATGGGCAGTGACGGGCAGTGCTGCCTTTTTCTTGTAGGCAATTTGATGGACTATGGGGCAAGGCGTCTGTCTGGTAACAACACCAAATGCTGCAACCAACTACTCGATAATTTATAGCATTCACCATATACACACACACACACACATACACACTCACAACTCAAGTGCAGAGTAAAGCCAAGGCATTGGCCTGAAGAACTAAATTGTGAACGAACGCACGGACAATCACGCCCGACAATTCTACAATTCTATGCATTATGTATACGCCATGCGTGCCCGTATGCTACTACACTACACTATGCATATATATATGTATATACATGTGTGTGTATTAGAGAGAGAGAGAGAGAGAGAGACTGCTCACTACTACTCAGCAACTTCTGGCATCAAAATTTAATGTCTTTGCCAGCAATTGTTGCTCGCCTATGTATTTTGCAGGCATTTTTAAATTGCCCAAGTGCCGGCGCGTCAATGGGACTAATCTACACGTACTCTCTAGCGAAACACACACACACATGTACACACACACACACACAGAGATAGACAATCAAAGTGTATAGCAACGCAATGAGCTTAGGTTTAATGCCGTTGCCATCGACGCTGCCATTGCTATTGCCTGCTGTGCATCTAGTTTCTTGTAGCTCAACTAAATTATCGCTCGATTGAGTAGGCATCGGCCCCGGTGTTCCGGTCCCCAAAGGCAAAATGTACAAAGAGTGAGAGAGCAAGTTATACGCTCAATTGCAGGATTTGCCTTTGAAGTACAACTGGCAACTGGCCAATAGAACCTTCCCACAGCTTGGCCAACCTGCTCAACTGGCCAACTGTCTGTTTGTCTGACTGTCTGTCTATCTGACTGAACGTCTCTTAGTCTGTCTGGCCAAATGGACATTTGCTAACTGGCAACTGACAACTGACGCTTTTGCCCAGCGTGTTGACATAATGTAAATTTGATTAATTGTCTCTGTAGTCTCTGGTCTCTGTGCACAAGCGTATATAGTATCATACAACCACATCCTCCTACTTTTACTCCTATACTCATCCTGTTCTCTGCACCTAAGCCTCAATTACCCGCAGCTGTGTATATGCCAATAACAACAATCAGTGTCAATTTCTCACCTACACTTCAATAGCTCCTATGTGTCTTCTTCTCCATCTCTTCTTATCCTTCACTCTCTCTCACACATACACACTCTGTGTATGTCTGTTGGATAATTAAGTATAGTGACAGCAACAGTGTTCAATCAGCTAATCAGCCGCTAAAACAACCGCTAAAACAACAAACAAACAGTCCAAAACGAACATTTCATTTATACTATATATATACCATACTATATATAAGAGTTTTGTTTTGTAGCACGAGACGAACGAAAATCGACAAGAATAGCAGCACTAACTGTACACAAATAATCTAGTCGAACAGGACTATAAAATATCCTGCAAAAGCAGCTATAAAATTTCAACTTAAAACTTGAAAACAATTTTTTTGTTGTTTTGGCGAAATTCTTGCTAGAAGTTGCAAGACAACATTACGTTAAATTGAACTGTTTGTTTCCACTGTATCCTATTGATTATCAATTCAATAGATACTGAGCATAAGAAAATGAACAAACAAAAGTAATAAAAACAACAATAAGAAAAACAAGCGGAACAAATAAAAAAGCTAACAAGAAAGTCATGCGTGCTCGACTATAAGATACCCGATACCTACGTATGCGCAAGGAAAATTAAAAGAAACTTGTTATGTTTTTTAGCCGATCTGCTCCAAATTTCTCGGGTTGGTAGGAGTTGTGTCAAAAATTCAAAAAAATCTACAATTGCCGGCAGCTAATATAAGAAATTTGAAAAATATATGAAGGCTGTAGCGTCTATAATATCTGAGATCCGAAGAAACATTCATATTCCCACAGTCTTGACTGTTAATGTTAAGCAAAAATGTATATATATTTAATGGGATATTTTTGCGCCTAATATAAATTTCTTAATGTCAAAAAGTCATTATGCCCTCTGCATTCTATGGATATCGGGTATAATAAAACGCAATGCTGCGATTTGATTTGCTTTACAAAGAAGCACTCGAAGTTTTTTCGTTGTTTTTTTTTATTGTTCTTTCGTCAAGTAATTAAATTGAAAGTCACTTTTTGTGTGCTTTTATTTAACTCGCTTTTAACCCGCTAACTACCTTTGAAGACCCGGGTTCTCCCCTATGCCTTTACGTCTCCACCGTTCCCCTTGTTAATCAACGTTTTTCATTTCATTTCACATTTCATTGCATTTTGCTTGTATTTGTCAACGACTCTCAATACTCACATTCTCTTTCTTCTCCGTCTCTCTCACCACTATAGCTTATCGCAAGTGCCTGCATACGGATGTCTTTTGCAATGCTCCAGCTGGGACAGCACCCGCTGAGGGTAGCCGTTTGACCGGCCCATGTGTACCAAAGGAGAAACGTTGCGATGGTTACTTGGATTGTCGTACCGGACGCGATGAGGATGGCTGCAATGGCGGCGTTGCTTGTCGCTTGGATCAATTCCGTTGCGCCAGCGGACTTAGATGTATCGATGCGTCTCTTAAGTGTAATCATCGTAACGATTGTGGCGACAATTCCGATGAGCAGGGATGCAGTAAGTATTTTACAATGATTTCCAACTGATATAACACAACAATCTTCATCTTAATTTTAACATCTTTTACATCATTGTGTGTGTGTGTTTTTTTTTAATTCTTTTTTAAGATTTTCCACCTTGCCATCATGCACAATTCCGTTGCACGAATGCGTTATGCATACCATACAATTTTCATTGCGATGGTTATCATGATTGTGCCGATGAGAGTGACGAGGCAAATTGTACGGCAATCGCATGTCCTGATAACAGGTTCCTTTGCCCACGTGGTGGCATTAATGGTGCGCCCAAGTGTATCCTAAAAACGCAACTATGCGATGGCAATCGTGACTGTGAAGATGGCAGTGATGAGGAAACAGCTTGTTGTAAGTTTTACTCACAATTTTCCCCCTCTCTCAATATCATAATCATAATCATAATATATATAAATCGATTTCACATTTCATTCAATCTAGCAATCGCATCGTGCCCAGCATTAAGCTGTGAATTCAAGTGTGGCCCATCATTAACCGGTGGCATCTGCTATTGCCGTCCAGGACAAAGTCTTGCTGCAGATAATCGCACTTGCGTCGATTTAGATGAATGCGCCGAATGGGGACATTGTGATCAATTATGTACAAATACACCCGGTAGTTATACATGCCAATGTGCACAAGGTTATTCATTGATCAATGAATCCAAATGTATTGCACCCGATGTTCACAATTTACAATTGATATTTGCCCATGATCGTTCCATAATGCGTATGGGTGTGCATGATAGTGAACCGAAAATTTTGGCTAATGCAACAGCAGCAGCTGGTGTTGCATTCCATTATGCACGCAATACGCTCTATTGGTCCGATATTAAGACACGTAAAGTACAATCGTTGCCATTGGATCCATTGAATGTAGCTGTTGCACCACTAGATCAAACATTACCGGGTACTTGGGCACCCGTTGCATTGGCTGTTGATTGGGTTGGCGATAAGATCTATGTAGCTGATTTAGTTGGACAAAAAATCGATGTGTTTGAGCTTAGTGGACATTGGCATGCCGTTGTCTTAGGCTCAAATTTAACTAGTCCAGCTGATTTGGCATTGGATCCTACAACAGGACTTATGTTTGTCGCTGACGGTGGTCAAGTGTTACGCGCACATATGGATGGTACACATGCTCGTTCTATTGTCTCGGAGGCAGCCTATAAGGCTAGCGGTGTCACTGTTGATATAATTAGTAAACGTGTCTTTTGGTGTGATTCACTTTTGGATTACATTGAATCTGTAGATTATGAAGGTGCTCAACGTGTTATGGTGCTGCGTGGCCAACAGGTGCCAAGTCCATCAAGATTGGCATTATTCCAGAATCGCATCTATTGGACTGATGCCACCAAGCAGGGTATTATGTCAGTAAATAAATTCGAGGGACCAAGCTCCATACAGGTGACATATAAAGCAAAGGATATACGTGAACCAAAGGGTATCATTACTGTGCATAGTCTCAGTCAACCACATGTCTCGAATCCCTGTGGCAATAACAATGGCGGCTGCAATCATTTATGTATTGTTACGGCCGTTAAGGGTGCTCCAACGCGTTTAGGATTCCGCTGTGCTTGTCACACTGGTTATCAGCTGCTATCCGATTTAAAGAATTGTAAATTGGTGCGTGAATTCCTTATGTATTCACAGCAACGTTTCATCAAGGGTAAAGTTTTGGAACCGGTCATTGAAGGTTTTAGTGATGCCATTTTGCCAGTTGTATCGCGCCGTGCACGTTTTGTCGGACTTGATTTTGATGCACGCGATGAATTTATCTATTATTCGGATGTTTTACAAGATGTTATCTATCGTGTACATCGCAATGGCACTGGACGTGAAATTGTTTTGGCATCACAAAATGAAGGTGTCGAAGGTTTGGCCGTCGATTGGGCATCCAAGAATCTTTATTATATTGACTCACGCAAGGGAACACTTAATGTGCTATCCACACGCAATGTAACACATCGTCGTACATTGCTCAAGAATCTTAAACGGCCACGTGCCATTGTTGTCCATCCAAATCGTGGTTATATTTTCTTCTCCGAATGGGATCGTCCTGCGAATATAACGCGTGCCAATACTGATGGCAGTGGATTATTGGTATTCCGTAATGTAACACTTGGTTGGCCCAATGGTTTGTCGATTGATTTCAAAAAAGATCGGGTCTATTGGTGTGATGCACTCTTGGATCATGTGCAGCATGCCAATTTGGATGGTACCGATATAAAGACAGTTAATTCACGACTTGTCCGACATCCGTTCTCTATTGTTATACATAATGATTGGATGTATATTACGGATTGGCGTTTGGATGCAATTATCCGTTTGCATAAGTTGACGGGTGAACAAGAGGAAATGATGGTACGTGAACCACAAACGAATCGTCTTTATGGCGTCAAGGTTTATAGTCGTGACGTTCAACGCATTATTGAAACTCAACCGTGTCATTTCAATAATGGTGGTTGTCAAAAGATTTGCTTTGCGATACCATTAATTCAAAATACCAGCGGTCCGAGTGAACCCGATCGCTTGCAATCACGTTGCTCGTGTCCCTATGGCGAAAGATTGGCTGAGGATCAAGTTACCTGTATACCCGATCCCAGCGCTGAGCCACCTGTACAGCCATGTCCCAACTCTTGGGACTTTACATGCAACAATCAACGCTGCATACCCAAATCATGGGTTTGTGATGGTGATGATGATTGTTTGGATAACAGTGACGAGGAGCAAAATTGTACAAGTAAGTAACATACCCGATGTGACCCCATGTAATACTATTGTAATTTTTATATACTTGCAATTGTATAAAATCTTCGGACATTTTTTTTTTCAACTTTGATTAATTACTTTATTTATTTGTTTGTTTTCATTTCTTTGTGTAGAACCAACGTGTGGCTCTAATGAATTCCAATGTAAATCGGGTCGTTGCATTCCACTTAATTTCCGTTGTGATCAGGAAAATGATTGTGGCGATAACTCTGATGAATTGGACTGTGGCAATGTGACATGCAGTTCATCACAGTTTGCGTGCGCCAATGGTCGTTGCATACCAAGCATGTGGAAATGCGATAGTGAAAATGATTGCGGCGATAGCAGCGATGAGGGTGACTTCTGTGCGGAAAAAACTTGCGCATATTTCCAATTCACTTGTCCGCGAACAGGACATTGTATACCGCAGAGTTGGGTGTGCGATGGTGACGATGATTGTTTCGATAAACAGGATGAAAAGGATTGTCCACCAATTAGTTGCCTGGCCAATCAATTTAAATGCGCCGATCTACGACAATGTGTTGAGGAATCATATAAATGCGATGGTATACCGGATTGTAATGATGGCAGCGATGAGTTAGGTTGTCCTTCTATGGGTCCCAATCAATGTAACATTGAAAAACATTTCCGTTGTAAATCGACTGGTTTCTGTATACCTATTGCCTGGCATTGTGATGGCTCCAATGATTGCTCGGATCATTCCGATGAAGAGGATTGCGGACAAATAACATGCGCACAAAATTTCTTCAAGTGTAACAATACAAATTGTGTATTCAAGGCATATATCTGTGATGGCAAAGACGATTGTGGTGATAATTCCGATGAGGGTACGGAACATGCTTGCGTTCCGCCACCCTTCAAGTGTCCACATGGTCAATGGCAGTGTCCTGGTGTAACGGAACGTTGTGTAAATATAACATCTGTCTGTGATGATACACCCGATTGTCCCAATGGTTCGGATGAGGGTGAAGGTTGTGATTTAGCTGAATGTGAACATCAAACCGGACAATGTTCAAGTTTCTGTCAAAAGACACCAAACGGTGCCTTCTGCGTTTGTCCACCGGGTTCGGAAATTGGTGAAGATGGTTTCACATGCGTTGATACGAATGAATGTGATCCGCCAGGTCTATGCTCACAGCAATGTACAAACACCAAAGGTTCCTATTTCTGTTCCTGTACACAAGGCTATGTATTGGGTCCCAATAAGCATACATGCAAAGCTGTTAATCACACGGCTGCCTTCCTTATTATATCCAATCGTCATTCCATATTGGTTGCCGATCTCAAGGAGCAAGGTTTAGAACGTGTACCGATTATTGTTGAGAATGTTGTGGCCACAGCATCAAATATGCATACTGGCACAATCTTCTGGAGTGATATGAAGTTAAAGAAAATATCCCGATTAGATCATGGCATGGAACCACAAGAAATTATAACAACAGGATTAGATCTGGTCGAGGGTTTGGCATATGATTGGATAGCACAAAATCTTTATTGGCTCGATAGTAAACTGAATACGATTGAGGTATCTGCTGAGAATGGTTCAAATCGTTTGGTTTTGGTACGTGAGAATATAACACAACCACGTGGCATGTGCATTGATCCTAGTCCCGAGGCACGTTTCATATTCTGGACTGATTGGGGTGAAAATCCACGTGTTGAACGCATTGGTATGGATGGTACAATGCGTAAGACAATCATTAATACGAAAATCTATTGGCCCAATGGCTTAACCCTGGATATAGCCACAAAACGTGTTTATTTCGCTGATTCTAAATTGGATTTCATTGATTTCTGCTATTACAATGGTACAGGACGTCAACAGGTGTTGGCTAACAGTCACTATCTATTGCATCCACATTCCCTATCACTTTTCGAGGATACACTGTACTGGACGGATCGTCAATTGAACCGCGTATTATCTGCCAATAAATTCCGTGGCAAAAATCAAACAGTTGTCTCACATTTGATTAGCCAACCGCTGTCCATTCATGTGCATCATGCCTCATTGCAACCAATGTATCCGAATCCATGTGTTCAAGCACGTTGCCAACATCTTTGTCTGCTCAGTCCTAGCACGCCCGAGGGTTACTCATGTAAATGTAAGCCGGGCTTCCGTCTATTCAGCGAGGGACGCTGTATTGAAGAAGAGAATCCCTATCTAATGGTCGTTAAAGGAACACAAATTGTTGATCTACCGCTCAACGGAGGCGATGCACGTGCTGGAGCCTTGGCACCTGTCATTGGCATTGAGAGTAGCACTGGCTTGGACTTTGATCGGAAAGGTGAAACCTTATATTGGGTACAGGGACGTGAAGAAGATGAAGAGAATTGCACAATATATACGACACCTTATGGCGGTGGCAACAAGACACTTTTCCTTGGCACCGATGCTGGTATTGTGGGTGCACCCTATACCATTGCCTTTGATTGGTTGGGACGTAATTTATATATTGGCAATCGTGTCGCAAGTAACATTGAAGCAGTTCGTGTCGATGGCAAACAAAAATATCGCACTGTCATTTTAGCCAACGATGGCAGTGAGAATTCTGTATCGAAACCCAAACAATTAGTACTTGATCCCAGTGAAGGTAAACTCTTCTGGATCGATGAAGGTGTTCTCGAAGTTCCTGTAAAAATTGGTCGAGTCGATATGAATGGTCAAGATTCGCGTGTGCTACGTAAAGATCTACGAAATCCTGAAAGTATTGCATTAGATATTGAAAAGAAAATGATCTATTATAGTACAAGCTCATCGGCATCGATTTGTGCCATGGATTATAACGGTGATGATTTTACAATTATATTGAATAAAGATCAAGCCATATCACGTCCACGTAGCCTTGGAGTACTAGATCATCGTCTATACTATCTGGATCCCACATATGAGAAAATTGTGCGTGTCGATTTACCACGTGGCGATAATCCCAAGACAATTGTTGATAATGAACCCGATTTACGTAGCATGATGATCTATAAGAAACGTGCACTCATGCAACATCCATGTCAGTCCGGCAATGGCGGATGCAAACAGCTTTGTATTCCTGGTGCTGCTGCATCCCGAACATGCGCCTGTGGCGTAGGTTATCGCAAGGAGAATGAAGTCAATTGTGTTGCATATAAAACATTTGCCGTTGTCTCACAACTCGACATGATACGCGGCTATAGTCTTAGCGATAGCTCAGAGGCAATGGTACCAATCAGTGGACCTGGACATCATATTCTACATGTGGATGTCATGTTCCGAGAGCAATGGATCTATTGGGCTGAATATAATCGCGGCTATTGGAATGGTATCTTCCGTTCGCGACCCAATGGCACTGATCTTCAACATGTTGTCAAGGATGGCATCGGTAGCAATGGTATCCGTGGCCTAACTATCGATTGGGTTGCTGGCAATATGTATTTCACCAATGTATATCCGCATGAGAATTATGTTGAAGTCAGTTGGTTGGATGGTAGCAATCGTAAAGTATTAGTCAAGACAACAAATGATGCACCACGTGAATTGGCTGTGAATCCCATTAAACGATTACTTTATTGGATTGACTACGGACAACATCCACGTATTGGCAAGGCACTATTGGATGGCACAAAATGGCAACCCTTAGTCACATCTGGTATATCATTACCGCGTGATCTTACCATTGATATGCAGACACATGATGTTTACTGGGTTGACTCTAAATTGGATACGATACAAAGGATTGCATATAATGGTGTGAATCGTAAGGTTATACGTCGTAATTTACCTAATCCAATGGGCATTGCTATACATCTGAATGATGTCTATTGGGTTGATCGCAATCTAATGACAGTTTTCAAGGCATCCAAACAATACAATAGCAATAGCAGTGAGACAGAAGCGATACGTGTGCGTACAAATCTGGAAAAATTACGTGACATTGCAATCTATGATATTAGCAATCAACAAGCCGATGAAAGTAATCCATGTGCTACATTGGGTAACGGTGGTTGTGATCAACTCTGTTTCAGTTTCCCACCCGAATCAAGTCCAACGAGTAATAATAAAAATTATCGCTGTGATTGTGCTACTGGTAAACTTGGCTCTGATGAACGTAAATGTGAAACAGTTAATGAATATTTGGTATTTGCCACACGCACCGAAATTCGTGCTGTCAACTTGGATCCACATTCGACGGAAGTACCATTTACACCATTAACAAATCTTACAAATGTTGTTGGTTTAGATTTTGATTTTGCTGATAATCGTATGCTATTCACACAGATCCGTCCATGGGCAAAGATTGCCTATACACAAGCGAATAAACCAAGTCATAGTGATATTAATGTAGTGCTCAGTAAGGGTATTAATCCGGAGGGTATTGCCTATGATTGGACACAGAATAAGATCTATTGGACAGATAGTTCAAATAATTCCATATATGCTATGAATTTGGGTGGCACAGAGCTAGTAATGATTACACGTGTCGAACGACCACGTGCCATTGTCTTGGATCCATGCAATGGAACACTATTCTTTACGGATTGGGGACGTTTTGGTACATCCGGTAAGATTTTCCGAACCACAATGGCAGGATCATTGAAACGTGCAATTGTCGAGAAGGAATTGTCACAGCCCAGTGGTTTGGCAATTGATTATGATGAACGTAAACTGTTCTGGACCGATGCAGTACGTGAGAAAATTGAACGTTCCGATTTGGATGGACGTAATCGTGAATTGCTTGTGGCTGCTACAATATATCCATTTGCTATTACTGTATTCCGTAATTATATCTACTGGACAGATTTACAGTTACGCGGTGTTTATCGTGCTGAAAAGCATACGGGTGCCAATATGGTTGAAATGGTTAAACGTTTAGAGGATTCACCACGTGATATACGCATCTTTAGCAATGAACGTCAAAAGTGTAATGTAAATCCATGCAGGATTAACAACGGCGGCTGTGCACAGAGCTGTCATCCAGCACCAAATGGTAAACCAGAATGTAAATGCGATGATAATTCCAAGGTGGTCAATGAGGGACGCATGTGTGCGCCCAGAAATAATACATGTGAGGCAACGAAATTCTATTGCCAGAATGGTAAATGTATATCAAGAATGTGGTCATGCGATGGCGATGATGATTGTGGTGATAATTCTGATGAGGATCCAAATTATTGTGCATATCATTCATGTTCACCCAACGAATTCCGTTGCAATAATGGCCGTTGCATCTTCAAATCATGGAAATGCGATCATGAGAACGATTGTAAAGATGGTTCCGATGAGCTTAATTGCAGTTATCCCCCATGTGTTGATGGTGAATTCACTTGCGCCAATGGACGCTGCATACCTCAATCGCAAGTCTGCAATGGTGTCAACGATTGTAAAGATAATGCAACATCTGATGAAACGCATGAACGTTGCCCCAGAAATAACACTTGCCCGCCACATCATCTCAAATGTGATAAGACAAACATATGCGTGGAACCATACTGGCTATGCGATGGTGATAATGATTGTGGTGATAATTCTGATGAGGATCCATTACATTGCGGTCAACGCACTTGTCCGACAAATAGTTTCCGTTGTCCAAATCATCGTTGTATACCAGCGACATGGTACTGTGATGGCGATGATGATTGTGGTGATGGTGCCGATGAGCCACCAGATTACTGCAAATCTGAGGGTCGAACATGCTTTGGAGATCTTTTCACCTGTGACAATGGCAACTGTATACCGCGTATATATATTTGTGATGGCGATAACGATTGTCTAGACAACAGCGATGAGGATAATCGACATCAATGCAGTAAGTTAAACTCTGACAGCAAATTGAGCAAATTTTCTTATGTCTTTCATTCATTGCAGACGATCGTAAATGTGATGAGGAAACGGAATTCACATGCGTTGAGAATAAATCATGGCAACGGGCACAATGTATACCCAAGAAATGGATATGTGATGGTGATCCAGATTGTGTTGATGGTGCCGATGAGAATATAACGCTGCATAACTGTGCCACACAACAACCTTGCAGCGAAGATATGTTCACCTGTGGCAATGGACGTTGCATAAACAAGGTATGTAGATATCGATTATAAATTCCTTGAAGTTCTTCTAAAATTCTTTCAAATTCTTGCAAATTCATGCAAATTTCCTGAAATTCCTCCCAAATCCTAATTCTATGAATTTAATCTGAAAATGTTTCAAAATGACATGATATTTCAACAAACTCCTGAAAATTCGTACAAATTCCCTCATACTCCAGCAAAATTCTACAAATTCCTAAAAATTAATGAAAATTTATACAATTTCCTCCATGTAATTCAATCAATCTACTTGCTGTATAAATAGGGTTGGATCTGTGATCATGACAACGATTGCGGTGATGGCACCGATGAAGGCAAATTCTGTAACTCGAAATACAAAACATGTTCCTCCATGGAATTCAATTGTCAGAATTTCAAGTGTATACCTAATAAATATAGATGCGATGGTGAAGATGATTGTGGTGATCATTCCGATGAAGTGGATTGTAAAAAAGAAAACGTCACATGTCCACAAGGACAATTTGCCTGTACGAATGGACAATGCATTGATTATACACTGGTTTGTAATAAAGTTCCCGATTGTACTGATGAATCCGATGAACCAGCACATTGTAATGTGGATGAATGTGCCAAGGTTGAGATCAATCAATGTGGACACAAGTGTGTCGATACACCAACGGGCTACTATTGTGATTGTAATGAAGGCTATAAGTAAGTTTTTAAGCTCTCATTAATTATTAATTACATTATTCATTAATTATATGATATTCATTATAGACTTTTGGGCGATGGTAAAGCATGTGTTGATGTTGATGAGTGTCTGGAACAGCCGGGAGCATGTTCACAACATTGTTCCAATACACCCGGTAGTTTCTACTGTAAATGCGATGAGACATACTATGAGCGACAAAATGATGAGCATACATGCAAGCGTAAGGATAAGATACCGCCATGGTTAATCTTTACCAATAAATATTATGTGCGTAATATGTCTGTGGATGGCCATCAATATAATCTTATGCATCAGGATCTTATGAATGTTGTTGCATTGGATTTCGATATTAGAGAGCGTTACATGTATTTCTGTGATGTTACCGCCAAAACCATATTCCGTGCTAAATATGGAGATGCCGAAGATGATACGCCAACTGAACGTGAAGCTGTTATACGTCATGATTCACATGGTCTTGAGGGCATTGCAATTGATTGGGTTGGACGTAAACTCTATTGGTTGGATAGACATTCCAAGAATTTGGATGTCTCCGAATTGGATGGTACCAAGCGTAAGACACTGCGTAGCGGCGTTGTTGATCCACGTGCCATTGTAGTACATCCGGGCATTGGTTACTTGTACTTCACCTCTTGGCATCTACAGGCCTATATTGCTAAAATCGGTATGGACGGATCAAATTTCACACGTATCCTGAATTGGAATGATGGCATTGCATGGCCAAATGCATTATCAATTGATTACTTTACGGATCGCATATATTGGGCCGATGCACATTTAGATTATATTGCATATACCGATCTGGAGGGACGTCATCGTCATATTGTACTATCCGGCAGTAAGGTGCCACATGTCTTTGCACTCAGTCTATTTGATGATTATATCTATTGGAGTGATTGGAATCTAAAGGCTATTGTGCGTGCAAATAAGTTCCATGGTGCCAACTATACTGTGCTAAGAAATACAACACATCGTCCATATGATTTACATATCAATCATCCATTACGTCAATTGAATTATACAAATCCATGTGGTAAACATAATGGTGGTTGCTCACATCTTTGTCTTATTGCGCCACCACCAGAATCGACATATCTAAACATTGAAGGATACATTGAGGAAGGTGCTCCGATCTTTAAGTGCGCTTGTCCCAATCAATTCTATTTGGCACGCGACATGAAAACTTGCATTGCCAATTGTACAACGGGTCAACATCTATGCGGTGGCAGTGATGAGAAGTGTATACCATGGTTCTGGAAATGTGATGGTGAAAAGGATTGTAAGGATGGCTCCGACGAGCCAACAACTTGTGCACCACGTCATTGTCGTGCCGGTACATTCCAATGTAAAAATACCAATTGCACACCATCGGCAACCATTTGCGATGGTGTCGATGATTGCGGTGATGGCAGTGATGAGCAAAATTGTGAATTGCCATGTCCATTATCGGACTTTAAATGTAAATCCAGTGGACGCTGTATACTCGATAGTTGGCGTTGTGATGGCGATCCTGACTGTAAGGATGGCAGCGATGAGGATCCGTTAGTGTGTCGTAAGTTGAATTTCCTTTTTTATTTTTTGTACACTTGCAAAGCTGGCAAAAAAAAAGGCAGATCCTATAAAGTAAATTTATTTTTGAATATTAAATATTAATTATAAGAATGATTGGTTGAAACCTAGTAGAAACTTATAGAACTTAGCTTTGACTAAAATGACTAAAATATATTTTAGTCGATCATTCTATGACTGCCATAAGAACTATTGGTTTTCTTATTATTAATTTTTATAAATAATTTTTAGATAAACGCACCTGTGATCCTGTCACTGAGTTTAGCTGCAAAAACGGACGTTGTATACCACAACTTTGGATGTGTGACTTTGACAATGATTGTGGCGATGATTCTGATGAGCCAGCATACATGTGTCGCCAGCGTAACTGTACAACGGGCTGGCAACGTTGTCCAGGACAATCAAACTATCGTTGTATACCCAAATGGTTATTCTGCGATGGCAAAGATGATTGTCGTGATAATAGCGATGAATTACCCGAAAATTGCCCCAAATGTTCAGCTGAAACAGACTTCAAGTGCGGCAACAATCGATGCATACCAAAGTAAATATTATAGAGATTCTAAAATTAAATGTTTATCCAAACTTATACAATTTTTTTTTTTAAATTATTTAGGCAATGGATGTGCGATTTTGCAGATGATTGTGGCGATGCTAGTGATGAGAATGATGTCATCTGTAAGGGACGCTATCGTGAATGTTCGGAATCTGAATTTAGATGCGGCAATGGTAAATGTATCTCATCACGTTGGCAATGCGATCACGAGGATGATTGCGGAGATAATACGGATGAAATGAATTGTGAAAATTATCAATGCAAAAATGGAACATTCCAATGTGCGTCCGGACATTGCATTGCCAGCTATTTCCGTTGCGATGGAGATCGTGATTGTCGCGATATGTCCGATGAAGTTGGTTGTCCACCACGTTTCCCTGGCGGACGTTTCTGTCCTGAATCACGTTTCCAATGTACAAACAATTTATGCGTTTCCCTCTCCGACTTATGCGATGGCACCGATGACTGTGGCGATGGCAGCGATGAAGATCCTAAAGTCTGCAGCGATTTCAATTGTGATACATTGCGTCGTTTCCAATGTGCGAATCATCGTTGTGTGGCACGTTATCAAATCTGCGATGGCATCGACAATTGCGGCGATGGCAGTGATGAGAATAATATGACATTATGCGCCAGCAAACAGAAACCTTGCGATCTTTATACACAATATCAATGCGCCAATAAACATTGCATTGAACGTGCTCAGGTCTGTGACTTTTCCGATGATTGTGGTGATGCTAGCGATGAACTTGGTTGCCATCATACAAGCAGCTGCTCGGAACTAAGTCGTGGCGGTTGTCAACATCATTGTCATAATTTAACTGATGGCGGCTACATTTGTACTTGTTACCCGGGCTATATAATTGCACCAGATAATAAAAAGAAATGTACGGATGTCGATGAATGTGCCACACGTCAACATACATGTTCGCATCAATGTCACAATTTGAATGGTTCATATTCGTGCAGTTGTCGTGACGGTTTCCATCTCTCCGATGGCTCCAGCGGTGTCTGTAAAGTTGAAAAAGAGGATATTGTTCTCGTTTTTGCCAATGGTCCTGAAATACGCGGCTTAGATTTACAAAAGAGAGAAGAATTTGATGTGATAGCGGCAGAGAAACGTATCGAAGCTTTGGATTATGATGCACAACAACAGATTATCTTCTGGGCCGATAGCTATGATAAGACAATAAAACGTTCCTACATGGTCAACGCCTTAGATGGTCAGGCAAAGATTGGTTTTGCACAGGATCTAAATATGAAGGGCGGATCGAAACCGACAGCTGTTGCTGTCGATTGGTTAGCATCGAATCTCTATTGGACTGAAGTTGATCGTACTGGATCGAAGCCACGTGGTCGTGTTATGGTTGCCAAAACGGATGGACGTTATCGTCGATCGATTGTAAATGCCGGCTTGGAGGTGCCGACATCTATAGCTGTAAATCCACAACTGGGACGCATCTATTGGGCCGACGCTGGCTCAGCACCTAAAATTGAAGTCTCTTGGATGGATGGCTCAAAGCGTCGTCCACTGATCACTGAACAAATCCGTCATCCAGCTGGTTTAACCATTGATTATGCACAGGATCATATCATATATTGGGTGGACACTAAATTGAATGCCATTGAATCGATGCGTGCCGATGGTTCACGGCGAAAATCCATAGTCAAGGGTGATCAATTGCGTCATCCGGTATCATTGGATTTATTCGAATCGAACATGTTCTGGGTAACACGTGACACGGGTGAATTATTGCAACAGGATAAATTTGGTCGTGGTGTTCAGGTTGTCGTCCATCGTAATCTTGTTAATCCGTCCGGTCTTAAAGTCTATCATGAGAAACGTTATAATACAACATTACGTAATCCCTGTTATGAATCTAGCTGCTCGCATCTTTGCCTGCTCGTACCTGGTGGACATCGTTGTGCATGTCCCGACACGTCTGGACCATTACCATCGCATCGCAGCACAGCCGAAGTAATCTGTGATGCTGCTGCAGAGCGTGCACGTCCAGCGCCACGCATATGTCCATGCCAAAATGGTGGACTATGCAAAGAAGATGATCGCGGTGAACTCTACTGTGAATGTCTGGAAGATTTCAAGGGTGAGCACTGTGAACGTAGCACCACAGGTGCCTTTGGGCATGGCGGTGCAAATGTTACAGCTGTTGTTGTGCCAATTATGGTTATATTGTTGGTCATGATGGCTGCCGCTGGCGCCTGGTATGTCATCCGTAAGCGTCCCTTGTAAGTATTTAGAATACATTAAAGATTTTTTAGAATAAAATTTAATGAATTATTTTTCTGCAGCGGTAAATTGGCGCGCATGCCAGCGATGACATCATCGCAAAGTGTCACCTTCCGTCATGGCTCGAATGTAGAGTTCAATGAGAGCGGCTTCCCAGGCGCATCGGCACCTGGTGGCAATGATATGGCGCCCATTGAGGGCTATAATCTGCAAACGGTAAATGCAAATAAAGCGCGCGATTTTGCCAATCCCATGTACGATGCTGTACAATCGGGCACAACCACGGATCCGGGCATGAGTAATGGCTCAGGTAAGGATTAGTGTTTCATCGTATGTGTGCTTCGTTATGTTTCTAATATATCTACATAATATATCTATATATATATATATAGGAATCTATGATGTGCCACAGGAACCGTCCAAGTCAAAGGCAATGGTGGGACATTCTGGTTCATTTACAGAGCCGGCATCAGCCATTATTGCGCCAAGCAGCATAACACATAAATCATCGCCACAATTGCAATTGCGTACACGTGAGCTAGATCCATCGGCTGATAATGGCAAGGATACACAGTATCTGGTGGAGGAGGATAAGTCAGAGTGCTGATATCAAGCTTATAAGGCAGCGGTTGCCTTATTTCCCCTTAGCTGCCGTCGTCAGCAGCGATCGGGGCCAAGACCCAATAGTTATCCGCTGCATACATAGCACAGACTTATACACAAGCAACAACGACAACCACAACAACAGAAACAGCAACAACAGAAACAACAACAACAACACGAACAACAGCAATATCAGCATTATGAACAACATCAAGAAGAAGAAGATGAAGAACAACAACAACAAAAAGCACAACGGGGACGAAACACAATAAAATACAAAAATTGGTATGATGACGCCGCTGCCTCTGCCTCGGGCGCTGCCGCTGGTGCCTCCAATGATGGCAATAGAAAACAAACCACAAAGGTTTAAAAAAAAAAAAGAAACTAAACAGATACATATTTATCAGATACTATATATATATATATATATATATATATATATATATATATATAACTTTTTTTTTTGTCAAAAGTCCCGCCCCACACTCCTCTTCCACAATCCGTATACGTATCTGTAGCAAAAAGCGCAATTATTGAATATACGAGAATCAAAACATATTATAAACTATATAAAAATACATATGAAAAACATGCATACTTATGTACTACGATGTATGTACATATATATGCTGACACTCTACACACACACACACATACATACACACACGCAATATATACTATACTATATCATTATTATATATGTATGTAACAATAAGTTAGGTGGCGTCACGTCGGTTCTAAGCTGCAGCGCCCCGTTAAAAAGCTAGCGAATCTCTAAGTTAAAGCGCCCAAATAAATCAACACACACACACACACACATACATACACACAAAAAAGACACAATATACAACAAAAAAAAACACACACACAAAATTAAAAAAAAAAAACTTTGTAAAGCCAAACTGCTTTTTTCAAAGCTAAATTTCTGCGCCAGACTGCAAAAAAAAAATTTAAAAGAAAAAACGAAAAAAAAAGTTAAAAAATTAAAAGTGTAAAAATGCATAGAATATATTTTTCTGAACGTTAAATGACAATATTAACTATATATGTATGTATCTATATGTATATGTTTACAAAGCAAAAAAATCCAGCGCGACGATATATCAATATATATCCGTATTTTGTTGAAACAAAAAAAAAAAAAATGAAAATGAATAGAAAGCAACAAGATTTATAAGCTGAGCGTTACACAATTTTTTTTTTTTTTTTTTGAGCGCATAAACATATAACGACAATTCGAGCTAAACCACAACAGAAAATCCGAAGAAAAACAAAAACAAAACTAAAATTCACAACTACAAAAAAAAAAAAAAAAATTTATATTTTTCTAAAAAACAAAAAAAAAATCAAGTTAAAAAAAAAGAAAAGACAAAACACTTTTGTGCTTACAAACTTGAATAAAATGATGAGCATGAATATGAATATATATATATATATATAGTTTAATGCATATAATTTAATATTTATTTCACACATAAAATTTAATGAAAAAGAAGAACGAATATGAAAGAAAAAAATAATTTTTTTGTAAAGTAATTTTTTGTCTGTGCTACAATTGCATTTTTTTGTGGTTAAGTTCTAATGCATAAACCTAAAACATTCCAATATATATATATATCTAGTTTCTCAGCCTTTTTTTTTAAGTTATCTCTTTGAAAATTTATGATTTGTTTTTAATTTTTTTTTTATGAATATATATATATATATATATATATATATATATATATATATATATTTGTATTTGTATTTGTAGTTTTTCCTCTGTAATTTTCATATATAAATTTTTCTGTAATTTTTATTTTTTTTTTTGATTTGGAAATTTATTTTGTGTCTTGTAACAAAAGCAAAGCTTTGTTTGTGTGTGTTAATTATCATTTAACATTTTATATTTTATATATAATATATATATATATATTTATATATATATATATATATATATTTTTTTTTTTATTTTAACTTTGTAATGTTTTTATCCTTTATATATATATATCTATTTTTTTTTTTGTGTAATTTGTATTTTGTTTGGTCGTCGAAAGTTTTGTAACTTGTGCAAAATCTGTGCTTCCTTTCAGTTAAGCGTGTTTTTTTTAGCATAAATTTTAGTGAAAGATGAAACTAAATAATAATAATAATAATAATGAAAATATTACATACCTTTCCATGTATGTATATAAAAGAAAAAAAAAAAACAAAAAAAAAAGAAATGATGAAAAGAAATGAAAGAAAGAAAATGTACGTATGCGTCAGCCAAGATTATAATTTATATTAGATCTTGGTTGGCCTTACGGAAATATATATATCTATATATATATCAAAAATACGATAATGTGGAAATATGTGAAGAGAGATAGAGAGAGAAAGAGTAAGAGAGAGAAGAGTAAATGTATGTATATTTAATGTCAAGTGAAAAACAAAAACAAAAAAAAAACTATTTGTTGAAGAAATTAATTTTTTTTTATTATACAAAATGAAAAACTAAAGAAAAAAAAAATATTAAATAAAAAATAATAAAAGAAAAATGTAATAAAAAAAATAAATAAAAAAAAAAACAAAAAATTCAAGTTATATTATTTTTAATTTTTATACACAGTACTCATGGGATAACAGACAGATAGAGGCGTGGCAGACTACAATAAAGACTTTGTGACGAGCAACAGAAGGCATAGCAGACTATATAAAAATTATATTTCATTATATAAATTCTTGCTGCAGCAGCAATAGCAAAGTCGCTTTATCTGTCTGTTTCTATGCACAACTTGATATCAGAGATGATAATCTTCTTGCTGCTCTTTTAAGAAACAGAGAAATGATGATAACTATAAGTTAAGTGTCTGCGTACTGAGTATCTTATAGTCGAGCACATGCGACAGTAGCATGAAATTTATAAAATTTTCAAGTTTGTTTCAGCTCTGTGTCTGCGTACTGAGTATCTTATAGTCGACAATAGTTTCTTATACATAATTATCTTTATATATATATAAACTGGTATATTTTAACATTTTGTTGTTTACATTATTTTTGTTGTTGTTGTTGCTTTGCGCGCTTGATCAGCAAGAGGTTTATTAAGGTTTGTTGTGTGCAAATAAATTAATAGAAATATATAATATATTTATATGTATATTTGTGCTAAATGCTAAAATCTAAAGACTTAATGCTGGCAACTTAAACATTTCAATGCTTCCTTTCTATAGCTATATATATATATATATATCTATATATATATATATATACATATTTTTTCTTTTTGGATGATAGTCAAAGTGATGGGGTACAGGCAGGGCTAGAGGAGGTGTCTAAAGTGGGAAGCCATTATTATTATTTTTATAATAATTATTACAAAATTACATAATATATATATACTTTGAACTTAAGCTAAAAATGATTTTTTTTTTTTTCTTCTTGTTTTGTGCTTAGCATAGCATCTCATTATTGCATATTATATATCTAAATGTATGTGCATGTGTGTGTATGAATTCATGTATGTATATTGTGTTTATACAAACTATGAATATGTCTGTCTGTCTGTCAATATATAATATATGTATATAAATTTTATACTTATGTTTAAACATTTAGGACAATTGCTTAAGTCTTCGTGAGGCAGATAATTAATCTTCGTACACATATAATCGTTATAAATCGTAATACGCTTAAAAAACTAATGAAAAAAAAAAAAAATTAAATATATAGATATATATGTATATATCAAAATTAATAGTCGAAATTCCACAAAAACTCACACATCCATTGACCATCATACACACACACGCACACACAATCACTGTATGTGTGTGTGTGTGTGTGTATGCTATATAATCCTAATGTTAATATAGCTGGTGATGGATGTGCATATCTAGCTAATCACTCGTTTTCATACGTTTCACTGGCCCTTCGCTACCTTGCGAATTGGAATCCTCGGAGAAGGGCATGCTGGATACAAAGTCAGCACCTTGACTATCACTGACCACTGAGAAACCTGAGAAGAGTAAAAAAAAACATCATGAATTTTCATAGAATACAATGGCAATAAGACGAATTTCATATACTATACGCTGTGCTAATAATAACAAATAAGAAAGTTATAATCGTGTATGTCCGACTATATGATACCCGGTACTCTATACTATAAAAAGTTGCCTTTAACTAATACACGCACTTTGCAGAAAGTTAAATGAAGTGAGCAAAATTTAATACATTTAATAGTGTCGGCTACGCCGCTTATGGGCGTTACATAGCAGTGTTGCCAATTTAGCCTTTTTCCGTATAGATCTGTTCTGCTTTAACGTCATTAGCAGGTAACAAAAATTAAAATGATATTTTTATCCATTTTGCTCTTTTTTTTTAAATTTGACCTTTTTTAGCCTTTTTTTTTTAGCATTTTAGAGATTTTATTAGTGGCATCTGTGAGCAACACTTGTAGACTATGCGTACCGGGTAAAATAATAATAATATTATAAACACTTCATCACTTACAGGTATTGGAATCTTCAGCTGTTAGTCCACCATAACTTGGTGTTATTTGTGGCGGTGTTGGTGTTCCTTTCTGAGAATTCTCTTTATCGCTAATTTTATTATTTAGCTGCAGCTTGGATTTCTTTTCACTATTTGATGAGATTGGAACCCATTTATATATTTTCATTGTTGTATCACTAATGGTAACCCATTTCTTTTCCCAATGTCGCACCTTATCGACGGCTTGCATGACGCGTTTAATATCATCCTTAGCCCGACTGCGTGTCTCGGCGCGCACACTACGTGACATCGTGTACTAATCAATTTTGCGTTATGGCGTCTGCAAGGCGGCAATGGACACAGCTAACACTTGGTCTGTGTATACTGTGCGCAGCTAAAATTACCGGGGATGCGGTTATGCTAATTTTATTGATATGATGTTGGACTATTGATGCAGTTCTTCGAATCGTTATTCTTGGCTTTCAGAGGCGGGGATTGAATATGTTAATTGATTTGTTTCTTTTTTTTTATCTTTTTTTTTATTGCAAAATCCAAAGCTAAGTAAGCAGCGAAAATACAGTTGCTGGCTAGTGTTGCAAATGATCACGTTGATGTAAAAATGCCGAAATCGCATAATATATTCCGTGATATCGATATATCGGTATGCGTAACATTATTTTCTGCATTGCTTAACGATATTTGCATCTTGAATTTGGCGGTTTGCTATTACTACTATCGATTCTTTATATATTGAACAAAATAATTAAATATTTAACTTAAAAAAATAATATTAGAAATGTCTGATAATAGAAAAATGATTTTTTTTTCATTACAGTTTTTCCTATATATTTAAATTATTTATTATTAGCGTTCAATCGATAGTTGTTATCATTGGCTAAGCAACAGATACAAGAACAATTTAATTTAGTTTAATTTCGTTAAATGTTAAAAAAAATGATAAATTTAAATAGAAAATTAATAAGTAAATCAATGAATAATAATTAATGCAAACAAAATTGGTAAAGGCGATAATAATAAAAAAGTATTTATACCAGTGCAATAGCAGTCAGTGCAATAGCAGGCAGCTTTTGATTGATAGCAGCATTGACATATAATTAATATACATCAAACTGTGCAATTTTATTAAATGCTTACACATTAAGGCTATAATAATATTATTAATTTTTTGTACAAGTTAATATTTTTGATAAATTCTTTTATTTCTTTTAATATTTTATAGAAATCAATATCGATAGCTCAAGAAATTAAAAATGGTAACATGTGCTGTAAAGTGCTGCACACATCGATAGGTGGCCACCGATAGGCTAACAGAGAGGGAAATCATCGTGTCAACATTCTGTTAGCTTCTTCTTGCTTTACATTGCAATAACAGACACCAATTTTTTTCGACAGTCAACGGGCGAGGAAATTATGCGCAGCGCGGTGTTGTGGTTATTTTTTTTATTTATTTTTTCGTAAATATATATATATATATATATACATATATATATGTATATAAATCTAAAAGTGCATAATTGGAATGAAGTGTAAATATAAAGTGTTTGGCTTAAAAGTGATGCATGTGCAATTGACTTTGACTTTCGATTGAAAGTTAAGCGCACGATATTGCAGGCAACGCCATCACTGCCGCCGCTTTAGGTTTGCGTAGAGAGGAGTGGTTCCGTGTGCTAAAGTGCGGAGCGGAGCGGAGTGGTGTTGAGTGTGTGTGAGTGTTTTTTTTTTTTTTTTTTGGAGAAGAGAGGAAAGACGTCGAGAACGCGAACGACGACGGGTTCAAGGAATATCGCAAAAAAAAAGAAAAAGAAAAGTTGCTGCAACAGCAACAACGTGCTGCTTGCGTGTGTGTAGAAACGAAAAACAAAAAAAATAAAAGTATTAAAAAGTCAGAATAGGAATAATAATAAGAAGAAGCAACGGACAACAGCGGCAACAGCAAAGACAACGGCAACAGTGGCAGCGGCTACGGCTACGGCAACGGCAACAGCAACGGCAGCAACTCGAATGTACATAGGAAAAAAAACGCAAACGAATCGTAAGAGCGATAGGGAAACGGGAACGGGAACAAGAACGGGGAACACGGGAACCAAGAATAACGAACGAAAGAAAAGGGCGACAACAGGCAAAAGCAAAAAGACAGCAAAAAAATAAAATAAAATAAAAAAAAAATAAAACAGGAGTATTGTGGCAGCGTACGAAATTACGAACGCAGCGACCGTAAGGAAAGACGGCAAAAACAGCAACAAGAGAAATACAACAACAACCGCTAAAGCTACAACTACAACTATAACAGCAAGAGTAACAACAACAGCAACAACAACAACAGTAGCAGCAACAGCAAAAACAAAAAAAAAAAAAAATGAAAATGTTAGCAAAGAGCAAACAATTAAAATAGTTTTCATTTGGATAAAGCTAAAATTGTATTACCGCTTACCCCTCCGCGCCAACATCCCCACCACCTGCTCATTGTATGCGTATGCGTATGTCTGCCTCTGCCTCTGTCTGTGTTTATGTGTTTTACTTGTATGAGTGTATGTGTGTGTGTGGGTGTGTGACGATATCTTTTTATAACGGCGTCTAATTCTCAGCAAAAATAAAAAAAAACAAAAACAAAACGTTGCCCGAATTATGACAATGAGCAAGAAACTGAATGCTGGAACTGCTGATGCTACTGCTTCTGCTGCTGCTGCTATTGAAGCTAAAAAAAAAACTCAACTGTAGTTGAGTTGTAGTTTAACTGCTGACCATATAACGTAACAATAACAATAACAAAACGAACAACAGCAACAACAATAACAACGACGACGACGGTAACAAACAAACGTTCGATTCGCATTTGTCGCGTCGTCTGGTCTCTTACATTCTTCTCTGTCTCTGTTGCACTTACAGTTGCATACGATACGGCATCGCTACGTCATCATCATCATCATCATTAACAACAACAACAACAAGAAAAATAAGAACGTCATCGAGTTATCGACTATATATTGGCATAGCCGCCAATCGTCATCAACATCGTCAACATCAACATCTTTAGCAAAAGCAAAAAGAGTAACAACAACAGCTTCAAAACGGAGGCGTCAAGTGACTCGGTAGTCACCCCGGCAACAACAATGCCCAAATGTGATGTGAAAACCCGTTACATTCCGGCGACTTTCGCATGGATTGTGCTGCTACTGACAACATTTCTTTTCTTCTTCTATCCGTAAGTAATACTAGACATTATATCAAAAATAAAATAACAAAAAAACTTGAACATTTATTTAGAGTTACAAGAGCCTCGACTATTATTATTATTATTATTTTCAAGAAATTGCCAATGTTTCCAGTAATTGTTGACGTTTTATATAGAAATTTGAATATATTTATTCTAATTACACTTGAACAACTGCTGCAGTGTATGTTGCTTAGTTATAAGGAAACCAAGAAAGAGACAGATACACAGAGAAAAAGAAAGAAAGAAAGAGAGAGAGAGAGAAAGTGCTAGAGTAGAAGATGACATCGACGGTATTCGTCATTTATTCGTTATTTACGTTGTGCTCAATTTCATAAGGGACAACAGACTAGGAAGAGAAAAGTACCAGTAGGGAGGATGTAGAGCAAAGGGGGGTGATGGGGAAAAACATTTACAAGCAATGCGACAACCCTTATTTGTCGTTATTCTCTACTTACTTTTTACTTGAACGTGCACATGCATGTTTATGCATGCACATACATGCATATATACATATATATTCACTGGAATGTGCAATAAGGATAAAAATAAAAAAGAAAAACAAGAGGCAATGCAAGGAAATGACAAAAAAAAAACTCATAATTGCAAAACTAATAAAGAAAGTTAAAATGAAATTGCAATCAAATTTGAATCATCATCATCATCATCATCATCATCATCATCATCGTCATCATCATGATCATTTATCTTTGTTAAAGGTTGATGAACAACATAGTATAAATGCGAGAAGGATAGAGAGAGGAAGGGGTTAGGAGCAGTGCATAAAGAAAAGTTCACTGACCTTGACAATGACTAGTTGCTACTACTGCCGCTGCTGGCTGCGTTTAATCATATGCAACGTATGGTACATTATATTATGCTCAGCAAGTGTAGTAACTGTAAATCATATTAGTGAATCTATATACATACAGATATATCTGTATATATATAGCTCAACATATTCCATATTGAATATATATAGCATATATATTATATATTCATGTACAAATCGTACAAACATATGTACGAACTGTATCTGTATTTTCTCTTTGTATATGCAAAGGTATAGACATTTTCAGCAGCAGTTTGTAACGTCAACAATGAGCTAGAGTATATATAAAATATATATGCATATATATTCTTGTTCAGGAGCTTATCTGCACTTGCGACAGTTGCCTGCCAAGCTAATCGCTGTCATTGAAACTTGTCATAAATACTCCCTATGCCCCTTAGCTACAAATAAGTGAAAACAAGCCAGATCGGTCGACTATATCATATAGTTGAAATTGCAAATTTAACCTTTGAAAAAAAAATTTGTTTTTTTTTTTGCTGAAAAATTGCAGAATTTTTTTCTATGCAGTCAAAACAAATTTCTGTCAATATTTTAATCAAATCGGATAACTATATATTCTATATCTATATAAAATGAATATTTGTTTTTTTTTAAGTGTATAAAATTTTCAACGTGTCATAGATAACATTTTATTTTTTTTTTTTTTCGTTCTTGTTTTTATCAGTCAGTCAGTGGCGTCATTTGGTTCGTCATTCATTTGGCAGTGTAAGTTGCTCTGTTGCTTGTTCCAATTTTCAAATTGTCCAGTTTTGGTCTATATGGGGAACAGAAGATCAGATCGTTTCATATAATATTTGTATGTTGTTGCCAATTCTATATGTGTTGCCAATTCTTTTTAGTGTATTCAGTCATAAAGTATTATTATTATGAACAACTGCTTAAAATAACTTCAAAACAGATCAGAAGCAGCAGCAAAGGCAGCAAAAGCATAGAAAAATCAGAAGCAAAAGTAGAAACAGAAACAGAAGCACAGCTGCTAGTACAGCGAAACTACAGTATATGCAACAAAAATTCGTAGAGTTGTGCAAAAGTTTTAAATGATAAAAAAAGGAAAAAAAAAACATTTTAACAATGAAATCTTGTTTGTCATGCTCTTATCTATAATCAACGTATATGCAGACCTTTATACAAGACTTTTGTATATATTTTTTTTTTCTTTTTTTTTACCGACTGATATCTATAGAAATATATATATATATATATATATATATACATATATGTATATTCATATATTATCAATAAAGTTTTAAATTATACAAAATTGTTAAACAAGCAAAAAAAAAAAGAAACACAAATTTCTTTAATATTCTAAAGATCATATTAATCGATAACATATCGATGAATCAATATTTAGAATAGAAGCAAAATCTATTCAAAATAATATGGAATTGTTTTTATAACCTTGTACAGATACAGGTAAAAACTACATATATATAATATTGTGTTTCTCTATGTTTTCCTCTGACAAGTGGTTTTTGGGCTCGGGTTTTTTTGTCTTGTTTTAATTATCCAACATTGTGATTTTATTTTTCTTTGTTTTTTTTTTTTTTTTCATTTATTTTTATTTATTTATTTTATTTTTTTTTTTTTTGCTATGATTTTGTATTACACTTAAAACTAACGTTAAAAAAAAAATGTTGTTTATTTAGTTGCCTTTTGTATATTTTAGCGCGTTGTGTTGGCATGTGATAGTCATATCGCCTAGTCGTAGCCCTAGCCCCCAGAGAGAATGCTATGTATGTAGGCGAAGTGGGAGGAGTTTAGATTATCAGATTAAGATTTGGAATTCACATTTGAATCGCTAGCAAAAAAAAACAGAAAAAAAAATTGTGCCAATGTTACAAAATAACATTTTGTTTACTATATGTAAGGTCAATGGGGGCCTGAATAGCTACTGAAATATAAACAATAAACAGAGAAATTTACCTTGCATAAGCACAATGCAGCAAAGCGAGAACGAAAGAGAGAGAGAGAGAGAGAGAAAGGCTAAAAGATTGATAGAGAGAAGACAGACAGGTAGGGAGGAGAGATAAAGCGACATAGAGAGAAAATGAGAGACAGACAGAGATTGATACAGGGAAAGAAATACAGAGATAGAGGGGTAGACATATATAGAGAGACACAGAGAAATCGGGAAGGAAAGAGAGAAACAGGTGGAGAGACATAAAGAGAAATAGATAAAGAGGCAGAGAGGGAGACATAGGAAAAATGTCAGGTAAAGATATAAGGAGATACACAGACAGAGCAATAGATATTGGGATACAGGGGCTAAAAAATAGATATAGAATAATAGCTAGAGAGAAGATACAGATATAGGAAGAGAGAGAGATAGACTCATAGAAGGAAAGATACAGATATACGGAAATAGTGAAAGAATTAGAGAGATGGAAAGAGATATAGACATACGATGATGGAGAAAGAGATATAGAGATAGAAACTTATTCAGACTCTCAGAAAAGGATACTGGCAGACATACAGATATAAATATAGAGAGATATAGGGATATAAATAGAGGGATAGAAATCGATATGAAGATAACTAAAGAGAGTTACAGAGATATATAGAGATGCAGATATATTAAGAGAAATAGAAATAGTTACAGAGATAGAGAGAAATATAAATTTAGAGCAATAAACACAAATAAATAATAAAATATAGAGCAACTCCGAGAGAGTAGAATCTCACAATGCAGAAGATAATGATAATTTTTTGTTTTTATAATAATTTCAACATTGTTTTATAATTGTTAATAGTCAAATATTTATTTAAATAATAATTGTTGCTAACAAATGTTATTAACAAACTTGTGTATTTAAATCATATAATAGTGAAGTGTTTTTTTTTTTTTTTTTTTTTTGTATATCGAAAGTTATCTTTATCGGTCGCCCGCACGAATACACATATGCATGCATAATGTATGTGTGTGCGTGTGTGTTTGTGTGTAACTACAAAACTGTCAAATATGACAATGTTAGGCAGACGAGGGGGGGAGAAGCGATGGAAAGGCGTGGTAGAGCAGGTTGGTGTCCAATGATAGCAACAACTGCGTCAGTTTAACGTGCGACACTGTTAAAAAAAATAGAAAAAAATAAAAATAAAAAAAATAAATGCCAACCCAGCGTCTCCTGCCCCTACATAGCAACATTTTGCCGTCAGTATCGTCTGTTCCCTCAGCAATGACTATGACTACGACTATGGCTATGGCCATAATACTACTGAGCGAGCGAGTAAACGAGCAAGAGACCGAACGACCGACCGACCAACCGACCAACCGAACTACTTCGACCTTCATTCTCCACAAATCAAGCGCTACGGCAACCATTGAAATTTTATATGTCATTGATGGGCGCCTTGCCTTGCCTTGCCTTGCGACGTAACGCGACGCGACGCGTCGCTTGTTTTTTGCGTTTGTTGTACATAGTTACATATGTATATATATATATATATCTATGTATATATATACTCGTATATCTATATATTTGTGTATATAATCATCGTCATAGATTGGGGATAAGGTAAGGTCCAACATTTGACTGTCAGCTTGTTGAACTGTTATTCTCTATTTAGTTTCATTTAATTTATTTATTTATGTATATTAAATATTTTCATCTCTGCATTTCAATAATTGATTCAATCACAAGTCACAAATTTAATATGAACATATACTACTTATTATATATATATATATATATATATATATATAGTTAGTATACATAACAATATGCAGATGATAGATGATGATTATAATATTATATGTAGTATGTTTAGTTATCATAAGTTCAAGGTTAAACATTTTTAGCCGAAAGTTGGAAATTTATTTTGATGCTCATTGATAAATTATACATAGATACAAGTACAAGTTTTTCTTTTTTTCTTCTTTTATTTATCGATTGAATTACATTTCAATGTTTTGTTTATAAATTTTCTGTGTATGTTGTAAACAAGATAGTAGAAGAGTTTTCTTTAGTGTTAAGCAGAATTCATCAGAGCTTTAGTTGAATTTTCATGCAAAAAATGCATTTTTTGATCGATTGTTCATATGGTGGCTATATGATATAGTAGTCAGATTCTGTCCAAATTTGACTGACATGTATAATTCGTAATTAAACTCAAATCCTCCAAGTTTCAGTCGTATAGCCTAAAGCACAAAGTTGTTTCATAATTTTACATTTTCGAACCGATCGTTCATATGATGGCTATATGATATAGTAGTCAGTCTCTGATCAAATTTGACTGATGTATATAAATCGTAACTAAGCTCAAATTCATCAAGTTTCAGCCGTATAGTTTAATGAAGAAAGTTGTTCCTTTAAATATAGCTTTTCGAACCGATCCTTCTTATGGTTAGCTGTATGATATATAGAATTTAGATCCGGCTCATTGCGATTTATATGCAGCTTAGCATAATATGAAGTATTTATAAGAAATTTCATTCAGTTTGATCAAAACTGATCGATAATGTAACGAGAATATATATCCCTAATATTACATTGGACCTATCAATATGCAATATGCATACACTCTAAAAAGAGTAGAGTATAAAAAGTAACATTTTTTTAGAGGGGGGGGGGGGACAAAGCAAATGCAACTTTCTATCGATATTATCGGCAGCATACAGATTACTAATTACAAACTGATCAACAAATCGACAAAATGATCATGCAACAACAACAACAAGATTATCGTCAGCTGCTGCTGCTGTTGTTGTTGTGTTTGTTGTGTAGGTGAAACTTGCATTTTCTTTTTTATTTTATTTTATTTATTTTTTTTTGTTTTTTGTATGAATGAATGGAAATCAATTTCATTGCTGTTGCTGTTGTAAAACCAGTTTTTTATTTTGTGGTTTTTTTTTTTTTTTTTTTTGTTTTCGTTTTCGTTATTCTTACAATGTCAACATAAAGTTTTATTTGATATTTTTCTTCTTTTTGTTATTGTTGTTGTTGTTGTATTTTATCAATCAATGAATTTATTTTATTGTTTGTTGTTTTGACATTGCAGTTGTCAGCATTGTTTTTTTTTTTTTTATTGTTTATCTTTAATAAACAATAAATATAAAATTAAATGCATTATTATTGTATGTCTGTCTGTTTTACTGAGTGAACATTGAACAGCTTCGTTCTATTACAGCAGCGATAATTGTCAATGAATAATAAAATAAATAAATCCTTGCAATTTTATGCAAAAAATTATTATCATCGTCGTCGCATTAAAATTAAAGCGTGATAATGTTGCCAAAGTATTTATTATAATGTTTACATATAATATTTGTACCCTCTTTCTCTCTCTCTCTCTCTCTGACTTACTCGTACTCTCGCTCTTTGTCTGTCTATATTTTTTATACAAATTAGTCTAATTTGCGACTTTTCTAGATGTTAGACATTTCAGCAAATATTGCTATGCATTTGTATGTGTATGTCTATGTGTATGTGTTAGTGTTAGTGTGTGTGTGTGTGTGTGTGTTAGTTTTAGTATCCTTAGCTTAGCTATAGCTCAGTTTATTATCGTATAATATTATCGTGTGTTGCCTTTTCATTGACAATTTGAGCGTAACATTTGGCATTTTTTTCTTCTTTTTCTTTTTTTTTTTTGTTTATTTGTCAACTTGTTAATAAAAATAAATTTCAGACATTGCCTTTGGCGTCGCATTTTGTTGTTAGCACTAACAATATCAATAAAAAAAAAAACAATCATCAGTCTGCTGTTGTTATAGTTATAGTTGTAGTTGTCGTTGTTGTTGTTGTTTTTGCTCTTCTTCTAGTTGTTGCTGGAATAGTTGTTGCGTTAATGATATCCACCGGTCATCATCACCAGGCGCAACAATACAAACAGCGCAAAGCACATGAAATACTGTTGCCTGGGCCGACAATAACAGCAACAACAACAACAGCAATAACAATGCACAGAGCAAAAATAAATAATAAAAAAAAAATAAAAAAGAAATAGAAGAAAGACGTAAACAAAGACGCAAAGCAAAAAAAAAGAAAAAAAAAACGTAAAGAAAAACGTGCAAAGACGCGTCGCCTGTCATCGACTGCTGCTAGCGAGCAGAGGCGTCGACCAGAGAACGCCCGCCCGCCCGAACCTGAGCTGCTCAGCTGAGCCAAGGCGAAGCAAGGCGAGGCGAGGCAAGACGAACTAAGCTGAGCTGAATGCCAATAACACGCCCATTGCTGCTCGACTTGACTAATCTTTAACTATGGCTATATGTTTTTCTTGCTATTGTTGTTGTTGTTGTTGTTGTTGTTGTTATTGCAATTATGACGCAGCTCTTGTGTGAAATTCTGAACGCAATTGTAATTGGAGCTGAGCGAATCACACGATTTTTACAGGCTCCTCAAATTTCTTAGCTCAAAAGCTATTTACAGTGACCGACAAAAGTCAACAGACGACCTTCATCATTACTGTATATACACATATATATGTATATATATATATGTGTGTGCGTGTGTTGTCCAGCGAGGTCAGAGAAAAAGCATGATCTGAAAACATAAAAATGCACAAAAAATATATATATATTTTTTTTTTGTTTTCAAATATATATTTCTTTTTTTATTCAAAACAAAAATGAAAATAAAGCCTAAAAAACAAATATGAACAGTTGCAGTTACTCGACTTAAAGATACCTGGTATTCAAAGTCATTATTCTCGCTATATGCTGGCAGGTTGATTTCAAAAGTTTCAAATTCGTTTTCGATTTATTCATAAAAAACTATTTTTATATTATTTTCTTTATTATAATTTCTACTATTGTTACATTTTGTATAACTCGTCTGTTTGGTTCAACTACAACTACAACTTCAATGTCTGATTTCTGATACATTTTGAGGTTTTATTTTTATTATTATTATTTTTGTTTTTTTTTTTTTTTTGTCAGCTGTTTTGTGTAAATATTTTATTAATTTAAGAATCAAACTTCTTCATTATGGAATTTAATATGTTTTTGTTTGTTTGTAAACAATTTGATTTGTTTACTTTTGTTTATTTATTGAATTATTTTTATCTGTTTCACTTACTGCTAACAGTAACAGTTTGCAAAGGTTTTTCTTTCGTGTTTATTTTTTTTTGTATATATATTTTTTATTTTTATTTTCTGGTTTTATTTTCACACGCACAGTGAATGACAAATAAAAATATAAGAGGGAAGGGAGAAACATGCGAGTGCGCAGCGTTTTGACCGTTGTTGCTAAGCGATTGTGTTAGACTTACATATACAAACTTATATATATGCATATGTATATATATGTATATATAATGTGTTCTATAAACATTAAAATAAATCAACTTATCTTTATAATCATTGAATGCAATACTTTAAGAACATCAGCTACTTTAAACTGACAAACTGACAAAACAATGCTTAACAATACATACTTTTATGACTCACTGTGTTTGTACTGTACATATGTTTAATCTGAACATTTTTTTTTTTTTTAAATTGATTTTAGGATTAGTAATCGCACAGCTGTCTCTGTCCTTAACAAGTTTTTGTTCTTTATTTTTTTTTATATTTTTTTGCTAACTTTGCTTAATTTGCGTTTACGCGCTGAATAAACAGCAGATCTTGAAAATGTTTGTATCTCTTAATAATCAAACATGATGAGACATGCAAATATTACTACAAAATTTAATTCAAGTCGTACGACTCTATCATGTAGCTGTCAAAGTCAGGACCACTGGAAAAGATTGTTGTTTTATGAAACATTATTCCGTTAAAACTTACAGGACTTAAGCAGTGTCTGCCAAATTTGATCATGCTCAGTGCCCCCCTTTATAATATACTAGCTGCCATAGGAATGATCAATCAAAAACTAAAATTATTCTATGCCAAGCGTATGAAATCTTCGGTTCGATGAAGATAACTTTATTTTTCTTGTTTTCTTCATAATATTAGTCACACGACAGATTCAAAATTGAGTTTGGATGAGACATTTTGGCCTGGCCTGGCCTGGCATGGCATGGCATGGCCGGCCGGTCACTACTAACTAAGAGAAATGACTTCCTGTCTCTGTTTTGCATTTTGTTTTTTGGCTTTGGCTTTTGGGTTTTTACCGCTGCTGTCTGGTGGCTCCAACTGGAGCGTGTGTTCATATTATCATCATATATGCTACGTAATTACAAATTTTAATTAGCACAAAATCTACGCGCGTCAACTGCAACCAATAAAAACAAAAACTAAGAGAGAAAAACAAAAAAATAAATATATATATATATGGAGAAAACGAAATAACATCAGCAGACGTCGTCGGGTGGTACAATGGCAAAAAAAAGAAGAAAAAAAAATGTCCAAAGTCTAAAAGCCATATGAGCACTTGTCCCCGAACAGGGCATCATCCTACACATATTACACACGCCCCCATTTTCATATATCCCCTCCCCCCATATAGCATATAGTCAAAGCTATAGCCATAGCCCCTAGCTATATAATATATATGTTATATATATATATATATTTTTTTTTTCTCTTTTTGTACTGTTTTGCGGGCTGCTGGGCAAGAAATTGCGGAGGAGAAATGTGTAGGGAAAATAGAATTTGGAATGGAAAAATGTTCCACGTCTCCTCGACACAGCAGAGCAGAGCATTGAAATAGAGAGACAGAGTAAGAGTGTGACAGAGAGAGAGAGATTATTTTTAGCTATAAGCAAAAGCAATATACAAACGCATATACGCATGTACTCATACACACACACAAATACATACACGCATATACACATGTTAACATGCATACCGTCACACATTACGCATACGCCAGCGAGCCAGCCGCTCGCCACACGTCGCACAGTTAGCTCTTCGAGTCAGTCATCCACACTGTAAGCGGGACCAAAAAGAAATCATTTCTCGCTTGCTACTGCTGCTGCCTGCCAAAATACATTAATAAGCTAACAAACGAACCAAATAAAAAACAAAAAAAAAAAAAAAAAAACTGAAAAACAAAAACAAGAACAAGTTTCCAGCATACAGCATACAGTTTTTGGTTATACGTTTTTCCCCAAAGGTCTCTGTGATAAATTATCAATATATTATTACTTTGTACACTTTGCTCACACTTTTGACACAAGTTAAATTATGTGACAACAAATTTAAAAGCTATACAAAATATCAAAGTTTTAGTTCATATACAACTTTATATACATATATAACTTTAATTATATATGTAGGCGTATAGCATATCAAATGATCATAGGTAAAGCTGCTTACGCCATAAAATTGATTTATTTCTATATATTCATATATATATATATATATATATATTTTTTTATTATTATTAGAGCCTAGTACCCGGAGATTATTGAGGGTGAAATTAATTTGTGACATCAATGTATATAAAGTATACCTATATATATATATTCTTAATCCATAATAGTATCATCATCAGCAGGATTCCAAATCTACCTGTTTGTCAGTTCTAACTCAAATTAGTCTACCTTAAACTTATATCAATGAAAATTCATATACATATTTTCTATAAGCATTAAGCTGTATATAAATCGGATCCAATGGCATCGGATCACTATATAATATAGTTCTTATAGCAACGATTGGCGGAAAATTGTGCTTTTTCCTATGTTTTTTTTTTTTAAGCTATCCGGCTGAAACTTACAGGATTTGAGTAAAGTAGTGTGATATATATTTCATATAAATTTGGTCCAAATCGTACTATAAGCCACCATAGGAATAATTTATGGAATATTGAGTTTTTGTATTAAGCTATCCGGTTGAAACTTGAGTTTACTAACGATTTATACATGTCAGCTAAATTTTGTCCAAATCGTACTACTATATCATATAGTTGCCATAGGAACAATCTATGGAAATTTGAGTTTTTGTATGAAAAACTTTTTTTATATGTTAAGATATCTGACTGAAACTTGCAGAATTTGAATATAATGATAGCTAAATTTTGTTTAAATCTGAAAACTGAAAGCATATAGCTGCCATAGAAACAATCAATCAAAAATTTACTTTTAGTATAAATAAGTTTTCCTTAAAGGCTACAAAGAAAGAGTATGACATCGTCGGCATACTACAAATAAATTTATTTTATTGTTATTTATATATATATATTCATATTAAAGAGCTAAAACCATTTAATTCTTCTTTATTTATTTTTTGTTGAGCTTTTTTTTTTGCTGCTTGATATTATTTTCTGATATTTTCAACTAAAATTCTAAAAAAAAAAAAAAAAAAAAAATTGTATAATCTCAATTGTCGAAGGTCAAATATCCAAAGCAACAATTAAAAACTGATAAAAAGCAAAAGCAAATTCTTATTGGCGTTTATCGCTTAGTATTATTTTTCACATTTTATTTTGCGCATAATTCAAAGCGTACAAGCATTATGCGGGAGCATTAAAAAAAAAAACAACGAAAAGCAACAATAAAATTGATGAAAGAAGGAAGGGGGGGGGGAGAGAGGTAAGGAGGGTAAAAACTGTGAAGCAGCATGTTGTGAAGTTAACAATTTGGTTTCGATTACGATGTTGGTTGGCCAAGTGCTTACCACACACAACATCAGCAGCAGCAGCAGCGGCGGCAGCAATAGCGGCAACGGCAGAGGTAACAGCAACAACTCTTGCCACTGGCAAACTAGCCACTTGTCACTTACCGCTTACCACATGCCGCATGCCGCATACCGCTTGCCACTTGTTTTGCTTGCGTCTAACTGGATGAAGAATTTTTATTTTTATTTTTATTTTTTTTTTTGTTTTTTATTGTTTTCCTTTTGCCTTTTTTCTTTTTTTTTCTCCCCCATTCTTCGCTGGTTGTTGTAACCTTTTGTTTTCCATTTCTTTTCTCTTCTCTACGTTCTGTGCTTGTTATTGTGTTTTTTTTTTCTTCTTCTGCTTCTTCATTTTTCTCGGTTTTAACGTTGCGTCGACAACAGAAACAATAATTACAATGTGTGTGTGTGTGTGTGTGTGTGTGTGTTAGTGTGTGCGTTGCGACATTCTATGACGCTGCGATGACTAATGCTCTAAAGCTTTTCTCTCTTTGGCTTTGCCGATAATATTGTTTGAGGATATTTTTATACTATTATTATGCTCTCCGAGTAGTCTATGCGTAATACTTGAGCTTTACAATTGACCTACAATATAAAAGAGATATACAATACATAGAGATAGAGTAAGAGAGAGAGATAGAGGTAGAGTGAAAGAGAGAGAGAGAGAGAGATAAATAATCACTTTTAACTAAATCAAAATCAAAGCAATTGCAAAAGCAAACTCTGTGTGTATCAAATGTTCTATAACTCAACCTCAGGCAAAAACTAAACAGATTGTTTATGTGCAATTGCATGTGTGGGTGGCTGTGTTTGTGTGTGTTTGTGTGTGTGTGGGTGCATTAGATACACATAGATATATATACACCACACAAAAGGCAAACTGACCCGCTTAAATTAATTGCACATTGCAATTGCAGGCAAGCAGACAGAGATCACAAAGTGTCGTAAACAGAGTCGCGGTTAACAGTCTGCAAACATACGTTCCGTCTGTCTGTCTGTCTGTTTGTCTGTTTGCTGCTGCGGGCCAAACAGATAAAGATAGAGAGAGTAAAGAGAAGAGAAGAGAGCAAAGAACTGTGTTCATGAACTGTGACTATGATATTTGTGACTGACTGTGACCACGACCGTGACTATGGCAATTGAAATCATTGACGTCGACTGCAGCTGCAGTTGAGCTTGAGCACCTACGCATTCTCTCTTTCTCTCTCTCTCTCTCGCTTGCACAGTATGTCTTTGAGTTGCATTACATAAGAATTCAATTTCCTACAGTGGAATATACAGAGGCAGGCAGCAGTTAGCAGACGGCATGCAGTCAGCTAGTAGCCGTCACTCATCAGCCGGCAGACAAGCGGCAAGCGGCATGCGGTAAGCAGCAGTCAGCTATCAGCTATCAGTTCGCTAACTGTGTGCGTTGGCTTGGCTTAATGCACCGGAAATGCGCTCATGCCAAAAGCTGCTACTTCATGGCAAAAAGCGCTTACCAGAGATTTTCAGCTAACAGCATTTGCTTATTCAGTTAACCAACCGACCGACTGACAGACCGACCGGCCGAGAGAGACAGACAGACAGCCCGACCGCCCGCTGTGAATGAATTTACTTGTCGTGTAGCTTACTTTTTCCTCCCCCCCTCCAATCTTCCTCATTCCTTCGCCTTTGCGTGCTCCTACGCTTCATCACCCATTGCTTGCGCTTCTATGACAATTCTCTGTCACATATACCAAATGCCACATGCCATAGCATGCTGCTGCTACTGCATTACGGAATGTGAAATAGCTGCAACTGTCTGCAGCAATGCAGCAAGTAATATGTTATTCTTCGATTAATGAAGATTGACATTAATGCTGCTTGATTTTTGGGCAACTTGAGAATTTTTCCAAATGTATTTCGTAAAAAAAATGCAATAAATTTTTAATGCAACATTGCACAAATAAAGTTTGTTTTTTTTTTTTTTGGTAATTGAGGACAAATTCCACTTGCTGTTGTCCTTGATTTTTGGTAAAATTGTTGTGTGCTACATTCAATTTTATTTTTATTTTTGTTTTTTAATTGTTGTTGCAACAAATTGCAGCAGCGACATTTAGTTGTTATCGTTCATTTTATATTAACTGAAATTGACATAATTGCAAAACTTTTTTGGGGAAGGGGGGGGGGGGGGTTGTAAGAGGCAAAATAGAAATTTGTGAAATTGTTGTGGCAAAAAAGCGAATAAAATTGGTTTATCCTTGATTTGTGTTATCCTTGACATTATATATAGCAGTAAAAACAATGCTGCCATGCAACATTTTCGTCAGACTAATTGAATTTTGATTGTGGGGTCGAGCATCAAGTTGTCGACTTGTCGACTGTTGACTTGTTGGAGCTGTTGTTGAGTGTCGAGTGTCGAGTGATGATGCTTAAAGCATGAAATGCAATTAAAAAAGTTTTTAATTAAACTTTAAGTTAGCAGAGTTTGCTTGATTCTCTTGTTACAACATATACAGAGACTAAATGTTAGTATATATACTATATATATATATATATATATATATATATATATATATATATAATGTATGTGTGTAAGAATCGATAAGTGCTTCTTGTGTGGCAATCGCATGTGAATATTGATGCTTACATTAAATTAATGATAAAATTCACTTATTATTATATCTCATAATAATATATTGATGGAGAGCAGCAACATCTCGTAAATAAACAGACATATGTTTTATATGTATACGTGTGTGTGTGTGTGTGTCTGTCTGTAAGTGTGTGTGTGTGTGTGTTATGCATGTGAAAGTATAATTGAATATACTATAAATCAATATAAAAGTTTTTACCTTCCTTTTGTCTGTAGCTGCAAGTATATATATATACATATATATATATATATTTTTCTTTTTCTGCGCCTTTCTTAACGTTTGCAATAAAAAAAAAAAATTGTTGTTGTTGCTGCTGCTGTTGTTGCCGTTGCCAAGTTTGCCTGCAATTTGTTTCAATTTGATGGCCAACATTAATTGATGGCTATGTGTCCCCTGTCAAGCTTCACTTGTTCCTTGCTGCTGCTGCTGCTGCTGCTGCTTTTGCTGTGACTTATTTCATGGACACTGTTGCTGTTGTTGTTGCTGCTGTTCTTCTTCTTCTTCTTTTTTGTTCGTTTTTGTTGCTCTCTGGCAGTTTTGTGTGCACTTAAACTTTAGTTTCACAGTCAAAGACAAAACGTTTCAATTCTTGTAGCGCTTCTTGCAACATAGTTACGCAACACAATAGCTAAAGCATGAGCTTTATGGGCAGAAAGAGAGAGAGACAGAGAAAGAGCAAGAGATGGAAGCCCCCGAAACACTTTACTTCGCATACGCATAGACTCAAATATACTCACAACATTCCATTACACACACACACACACACACACACACACACACACACATACATTTACACTGCCATTGCTTTGGCATAAGCAGCGATTGCAAACGCATGCGAAATCTTTGAGTAGCGCACAAAAGTCTTTTTCATTAGCTTTCACATAATGTTTGCTGTATACTCTTTCACTTTTCAACTAGTCTGCATATTTGTGGCATGTGGCAGTTATTGTTGCCACAAAGTGTATACAAACTTCAACATAGGCAAGTGAAGCAAGCTTGCGGCACTTATTGTTGCTGATCTAAAGCATGCTGGGGCATAGTCTGCTTATAAGCCAAAACAACCCACACGAGCTTAAAGTTGAGCGGATTGCAACTGCTGCTATTTCTGTTGCTGTTGCTTTTGCTACTGCTGCTGCTGCGAGTAATGCTTCAATTGCTCTATTCGTGTTCCTGTTTCTGTTCCTCTTCCTGTTGCTGTAGATTTAGCCTACATATAAAGAATGTTAAGATGCTTAAATATTCAAAATGAAAACGGAACAATGATTTTATGTGTGTGTCTGTGTATGTGCCTGTGTGTGTGTGTATGTGTTGCTGCAACGATAAGCCATAAGCCTAACGATAAACTTTCTATCAAATTTTGTTATCTTTTCATTTTCGATTCCTTTTTTTTTTTTGTTGAGACAATAAACATTTTCTTACTCTAAATTTGTTACAGCTTACAAATTGATTTGCCACATTTATATATCTATAAATAGGAATAATATGTATATGGCATATATAATATAATATATTGAGAATTTAACTTAATCCTTGTTAAGCCCTTGTAAGAGTATATTAATTTTTGGGCAAGCATTTGCAACGCAGAGTAATGAAGCTTGACAAATTCCATAAAAATATATATATATTCTTGATTAGCATGAACAGCAGAGGCAGATTTAGGCCTAAGCATGTCTTTGTTTTGAAGCTATTCTAATGAAATTATTCCTTAATAAGGTTTTAATCCGAAAGTAGGACTATATCATAGGAATAATCAGTCGAAAATTGTAGATTGACTTGATGTACTATCTGGAAAGAACTTGCAGAATATAGATTTAGTAAAAACTAGATATAATTCTATATAAATTTTGTTAATATCGGATAACCAAATTATATAGCTGTCAAAGGACTAATCAGTCGAAAATTGAATCAATGTATGAATAACTTTCTTGTATATCGAGCTATCTTACAAAATATAGATTTAGGAACTAAACATATTCCTATAAAAATGTTGCTTATATCGAATAGCTATATTATGTAGATGTCACGATATGCCAAAAATTAAGTTCTTGTATGAAAAATTTTCTTCTTCTTTTAGCTTTCTATTTAAAATTTATAAGATCTATGTTTAGTACGTACTAACAAAAGTGTATAAAAATTGTATGCAAATCACACAACTATATCATATTATATAGTCAGCATACAAAACATCTCGGCAGAAATTAAAATTTTTCTATAAAAAAAAAACCTTTTCAATGCTGCTATTTAAGTGTATAACAAATTCGTTGAGCTTATAGATAAATTTCCTTTTTTCTTTTATTTGTGAAATTTTCAACACTTGCTGCTAAAAGTCAATGCACAGTGCGCTAAATATGATTTATTTATATTAAATTGAATGGCAATGCAAAATGCAGTTGAACAAATTTTCGTTAAGCTGATTAAAGACTTTAAATGAATTTTCAAAGAGTTATGAAACAATTGCAAAATAAAATTGGAATTATCATATTGACATATTGTTGTGCTGCCTGCATATATTTCTCTCTTCTTTCAAATGTAGTAAAGCCTGTTGCAAGGCAAGTACCACCATATTTATTATGTTGCACGTAACGCATCGAGCGTACATTTCACTTTAGTTTTAACCTAGTTTAATGGAAAGGATTCGAATAAAAAATAAAAATTAAAATAATAATATTTTTATGGGGTTAAGCATAAACAGAGAAGAGAGTGCTGCATGAATCTTTTATGAGAATAAATAAATTTACCATTTTTTATATATACATATATATAATACATAAATAAATATAAAAAATTATATGTATATACAGTGAAAACTCTTTTGGGCGAACACACATTTCGTGGGGCAACATTCTTACGCTTAAAGGACTTGTTTGTTCTACAGGGGCGCTCTTAATGGCTGTGAAAACTCTATCAGCTTATTGGAATAAGTGTCCGCTCAAGAGAGGTGTCCGCCTATTAGAGGTATTCTCGAAACAAAGTGTAGAGTATATTGCATATATTCCGTGCCAAAACCTTATCTGCATTTTGGAAAAAGTGTTCGTTCCAGAGAAGTGTCGGCCTATTAGTGGTATTTATTCTATAGAGAAGATAAGCGTATGCTCCAGAGATGTGTCCGTCTATTAGAGGCATATAATTAGTACTAAAACCTTATCTGCATTTTGGAAATAGTGTTCGATTAAGATAGAGCTTAGGAGAGGTATCCGCCTATTACTAGTGTCCACTGTATCGTGTATTTGCTGAATGTGTGTGTGTGTGTTTGTTCGTTTGTCGGCTGTGAACTCTGTCCGACAAACAGTTCCAGTTCACTGGACTTTAAAGTGCTTTGCTGAACATAGGGGAATTGCCTAAAGGGGGGGAGGCAGCATGGTTCATTATATCAATAGAAGTTGGTAGATGGAGGTGGGGAGCAATAGGCTATATACGTATGTAAAAAAAAAAAAACAAGTAGAAAAAAAAAAGGAAACCCTTTTATGCCGCTTTGTAATGTCGACTGAAACATTGACTATTGCCTAAAATTAATTAAATTAATTAAAAGTAATTGCAAAAGTAAAGTGTAAATTTTATAATTAAATCTAGACTCACTCTAGAATTTCGTTATTATCAATAATATTAAAACTATACTAATATTTACACATATTATTTATTTATTTATGTTTTTTGTGTATTTTTGAACAGCTGCCAGTATTATGTTAAGACTCATCCATGGGTGCTGGCCTATCAGGGCGTTATCACATTCTTTGTGCTAGCGAATTTTACGCTGGCAACATTTATGGATCCGGGCGTAATACCCAAAGGTATGTAGCGTGCTAAATGTTTAACAGCGTATTCCGCACAACCTAAACTTGACTGCATTTTAGCCTCGCCCGACGAAGACTGCGAAGAGGAGTTTCGTGCACCGCTGTATAAGAATGCCGAAATCAATGGCATTACTGTTAAAATGAAATGGTGTGTTACATGTAAATTCTATCGACCACCGCGTTGTTCACATTGCTCAGTATGCAATCATTGCATAGAGGTAAATCATTTTTTTTTTTTTTTTTTAAATATTTTACAAATAATTTATACTAATACATATATATTTTTTTTTTTTTAATTTTTCAGACATTTGACCATCATTGTCCTTGGGTTAATAATTGCATTGGCAGGCGCAATTATCGTTTCTTCTTCTTCTTTCTTGTATCACTCTCCATACATATGCTGAGCATATTTTCATTGTGCCTGTTCTATGTACTCAAAGTTATGCCTAATATCAAACAGACGGCGCCCATTGTCGCGTATCCTTTTTAAACCAAACAACAACAAAAAATACAAAAAACAAATGGAGAACTAATTTCGCCTAGCCGAAGATTTTATAGACTTACAATTTGCAGTTATTTCTTTTTTTTTATTCTTGGAAAAGTTAAATTAATTTTAGCTCCTGGCAGTCCCTATAAAAGATATAAAGACTTGATAAAATATAAGCATTGGGGTCTAAATTCACGGGATATATATGTTTCTGATTGCTTTACATAGTTCGAAACGGAGTTAAAACTTGTATGATTTAGGCTTAGTAATGTTTTACAGTTATATTTCAAGTTTGGAGCCAATCAGAGCACTGTATTATCTAGCTGCAACAGGAACGATCTATCAAAAATTGAATTTTTTTATACAATATTTTTTTAAGTGACGACTTATACGTGCCAGCTAAATTTGGTGCAGATCGTACTACCATAGGAAGGATCGCTTTAAAATAGAAACTTTGTTTGATAATCTCCAGTCTGCAAGAGTATTAAAAAACTTCGGCAAGACGAAGATAACTTTTCATTCTTATTTTAGTATTAACATTATATTGAAATTGGTTTTAAACTTAACTAAAATTTATATGGACACGAACACACACTCATACATACACAGTATGATACTAATGGGTCTTGTCACCATATTGGCTATACCAATATTTGGATTAACGGGCTTCCACATGGTGCTAGTATCACGTGGTCGAACGACCAATGAACAAGTGACTGGTAAATTCAAGGGCGGCTATAATCCATTTTCCCGAGGATGTTGGCATAATTGTTGTTATACACAATTTGGACCTCAATATCCTAGGTAATATTATTCATTTAATGTGATTCATTATTTTTTTTTTTGTTGTTGTTAATTTCGCAATTTTTCGAATTGTTCTAGAATTATTTATTTGAAATTCTTCTTGTTGTTCGCGTTTGTTTATTTATACTATGTTTATTTTTCTTCTTCTTTGTTTTGTGTTTGAATGCACCGCAGCCTACTTAAGCCTAAGAAATACGCGTCACGTAGATCACAGACGCAAAATCAAGCAATAAGCACTATAAGCAACGATCGGACCAATCAACAGACCAATGCCGGCAGCGAGCAAAGAGCCGGAGCCGGTGGCAATGGCAGTGCTGCCGTTGGTGTCGGCAGTGGAATGCGCGGCACATCGGTACAATATTCACCCCGCTCCTTTTACGAGTCGAGTCGGGAGAAGCGTGGAATTCAGGTAAAGACTTATATGGCCGAGGGCAATGGTTATAATCAACGGTCGGGCAGCACAACGCTTTATAGTAAGGTGGGTAACATTTTGCAAACCAAAAAACGAAACATTGCAGAAATTGCTATGCAAAAACAAATTTAAAAAAAAAAAATCCAAAAAAAAACATAACCTAAAAACAAAACTATCTTTCTTCTAATTTACTAATCAAATCATTTAACTAACTTGAAAAAAAAATACAATTTTAATCTGTAATCTAACTGTAAACTATAAATTTGTAATCTGTATCTAACTTTCTAACAATCTATCAATATATTTTCTATGTTTCTATGTAATTTGTCTTTCTTTAAATTGTCTCTGTATTTGTCTGTAACTGTCCTTTGTAACTGTAACTGTAACTGTACTCTTGTAACTGTATTTATGTTTTAGTTTAACTAATTTTTATACAAGTTACTTACGCTCTAAACTGCAGTTCAATACTTGTTTGCCTCCAAATTTTTTTTTTTGCTGTAAATTATTAATTTTTATTTTTGGTTTATGGTTTTTGTTGTTGTTCACATTGCTAAATATTAATAATTATTAACTATAACTTGTTTTATAATATTTGCTGTTGGCTTTTGTTTTAACAGCTTCAATTAAATTTAATGCTAAAAAAAATAAAAGAAATTTATTTAATTAATCTGTTTGAGCTTTCTATTGTTGTATTATCTATGCCTGATGTTGTTTCGTTGCTGTTGCTTTTTGCTTTCAAATTGTGTATACTCCCAAAACATATATATATATATATATCTACAACATACATACATATATAATATGCATATAAATACAACAAGAACAATAAGTACAAAACTTATCCTGGCTGTGTAACCCAGAACTGTATATTGAACGCGCACAGTTTGTTTGCCCATAATCATATGTAACCGTCTCTTTGTATTTTCTCAGTTCTTACGTCCTTCTACTGCTGCAAAATAACAAATAAAATAAATAAATCTTTAATTTGTATTATTCATGCTTCTATTATGCTTTCATTTTGCCACGATCAGAATTGGGATTCTGTCCGTATAAACATACTGCATTGAAACTAAGTATATACCTATACACAGTCACACACAGATACTCACACACACACATACATACATACATACATACATACATACATACTCACACATACATACATACATACATACATACATACATACATACAAACATCCATACATACATACATACATACATACATACATACATACATACATACAAACATACATATATACATACAAACATCCATACATACATACATACATACATACATACATACATACATACATATGCATAAGAATCACAATTGCATCAAATTCCTGTACTATCGCCAATGCCTCTAACACACTATATCAATATTATATCTTTTACTTACACTTTCTCTCTCTTTCTCTCGCTCTGACCTTTACCTTGAGCCCCACCACTACTCTACTCTTTGCTCTCTATCTATCTCTCTCTCTCTCTCTCTCTCTATATATATATATATATATAGTATATGCTCTAAGTATGTTAACAATTTATTCTACTATGCACAAGCGTAGAGTATTCAAATTCTCACCATGTATATAAATTTAATATTATGTAGGGATATGCCAGTCAAATCTGGCCATTGTCTATTTCTATTATACTCTATAGCTCTATATTATAGTAGCTGAGAAATAAAACTAGAACTAGCACAAGAATAAACTCAGATTGTATTATCTCCAAACTATTTACAAAAAAAAAAGAAGAGAAATCTGCAATGAATGAAACGATAAAAAATAATTGAGAAAGTCGAAAGAAATCTATCCAAAATTGTTTTTCCGATTGTGAAAACTATTCTACATGGCAATTCTTAAATGATTCTCAAAATACAAAATAATAAAATAATTATAACTTCAAGAATTGGAATTTGGATTTACAGCACAGGATTTACTATAAATAGTTTAAACATTTTCAAGGATATAAAATATATCCTTTTATTTTTAAATATTTTTTTTTTTTGTTGTGTAAAATGAAATTGATGTTAGTTCACAGAGGAGTACTTAACATTATTTGAATAAACTGTATTCTATTTTTATTGTCTTTATCGCTTTGCTTTGGCAATTGCTTCATAGACTCCTATATATAGAGGCTTGTATTATGTACGCTGCAATCCAGATTTTTTTTTTTTCTTTTTAGTATTTTATCCTTTCTTTTAAGATTTCGTTTCATTGCTTTTCTTTTTTATACACTTGCAGTGTTTATGTATTTTGAATAGATATACTTTATATTAATAATAAAGCTTAGTCCGTCCGACATTTTAAGAATGTTACTAAATGTAATATAATAATAATTATATGTTAAAATTTTGGCATGCCGAAAATTAATCCTTTGTAGTACTTTGTATACCCTTGTAAGGGTATATGAATTACGCCTTGGAATCTATAACTCTCTAAAAAAAAAGACTTGAAAGTACGCCTAATATATATGTGTATATATATTCATGATCAGCAAGAGCAATGGAGTTCATATTAGTATTTCCGTCTGTTTCAATTTTCTCAGTTTTAAATTTCAATGCAAATTGTCATATCTAATCCCTATCACCATAAACTATTGGAAAATACCAGATATTATAAAGCTGCCATAGGAACAATTGTTCAAGAATGAAGTTTTTATATGAAAAACTTGTTTGTTTTTCAAGCTAAGTAAATGAAATTTATAGGATATAAGTTTACCGATGACTCTCACACATGTCAACCAAGTTTGATGTAAATCTATATCACATAGCCACCATAGAAATAATCGGTAGAAAATGAAGTTTTTAAGCTTGCAAGGGTATAAAAATATCGGCTTGCCGATGATTACTTTACTTTCTTATTTCGTTTTACATTATAATTTATCATTTACGTTTACGTTTGCGTTTCGTTTTATATTTAGTTATTTAGCTATTAGTTTTTCAATAGTTTTCTTTTATTAAATTGTTTGCATGTAATATTATTGATTTTTACAAAAATTTCTTTAGTTAATGAATTTAGTTTTTAAAGATTTTGGTTAAAAGCTTTTGCATAAGCTTCTGCTCTGTTGCCTATTTGTTAATCGGCTCGTTTGTTTTGGATTTATGCTGTACATACACTCGCCGAGTGTTGTGTCCAACTATTGCAATATATAGTCTGTAGCGTAAATAGCAAAAAAAAAAAAAAATATATATATATCTTTATATATTTATCATATCGAAAAGAAAATTGGTCCAATACAAAACTCTACACTTTCTGCAAGCATCGAAAAAGGTAAAAAAAAAATAAAAATAAAATAAAAACAACAAAAAAAAAATGAAGAAAAAAATAATAAATTACTTTTAATATTTATAAATATATTTCTATATAATTTTGTAGCTTTTAATATTTTATTATTATTTACTGATTCTCCTACATTAATAATAAATTGATGATTGAAAAATGAAATATTTTTTTCTCACATGAATTTTTTCTTACGCTTTCCTCTCACCCAAGAAAAAAATAAAATAAAACACAAAAAAAAAAAATCTGAAAACTTTGTGAAACAACAAACACTTTTACTATATATTAACTATATAAATATATTATATATTTCACTATAAACTACAATATATATACATATATATTATTTTTCTTTTCCTTTCTTTGAAAACAATTGCTACGCTCTATCTATATCTATATATCTCTCTCTCTATCTATCTCTCGCTCTTGTTCTCTTTTTAAAATTTGATATATGATTTTATTTTGATCTGATTTGATCCGCAAATTCACATCAATTTTTCTATAAATTCTACAAATTTTATTTGAGAATCCGTAGCATTAAAAATTTATCTATTTTTCTAACCATCAATCAAGTATCTTTCTATCTATTGATCTTTCTATCTCTAAATTCTTTTATTTCTTCTATGTTGCTTTTGCAAAGAGCAAAAACAAAAAAATTTAAAAAAAAAAAATATATATTTTCAACATATTTCTTTAATCATCCTCGGGCATCTTACTGTGCGTTATACAAAACATACAATTTATGGGAGACAATTTTTGCCATATGAAAACACTGTGTGCAACATGCAACCTTGCAACATATAACATGCGTCATTTTTGGTCATTTGGCATCGAAAATCATTATATACAATTTTTCGTTTTCATTTGGTTCAAACAACAATAAATCGCAACACGTAGGCCTAAGGGATTTTTTTCCCGTGTTTAGCACATGTAATACATCCTCCTGCGCCTTTGTCTCCCCCCATTCCCTTACCCCACCATCTCCATAAAATTTAAATGTTTATATATAATATTATATATAATTATATAGAACTATATCGAAAATGCATAACTAATAAGAAATTTCATACTCTTCTTTCTCATACAATTGTTCACAGTTGTCGCCGGGCCGTGAATGCTCTGACACAGATCTGGAAGCACCGCCCGCCTCACAGAGTCAAGACTGCGAACCGACGCCGCCATTGCAGCGACACAATTCGAGCAACTTTTATCTGCCTCAGGTGGCAGATACATCAACGGGTATAAGTATGAGCAACATGACCAATATGAACAACGGAAGCATAGCAAGTGGTGCGGGTGCTGGCCTGCCAAATTCGTCTCAGTCTGTTGCTGGCGGTGGTGGTGGTGGTGGTGATTCACCACGTCACTTGCGTATGTATCATCCACGTCATAGTCCGCACGCAAGGCCCAGGTATAATATATTTCATATATACTTTATATATATATATATTCATATTCATATTCATATATAATAATGCTAATGATTCTTTCAGAGGTTTGGATCCACAGCGAGGCTATACGAGTGATGCATTATCACCAGATCATCCTGGTTATGTTGTTGGTGGCACTAGTATAAATGGTCAGCAGGGCATATCAGTAGCACAAAATCAACGTGGTGTTGTTGGTGGTGGTGGTGCTGGTGGCACCACAACGGCTACGCCCACAATGCAACAACGAATCAAACCATTGGGCGTGGCCACACCACTTGTTATGGCCAGTCCTGTGAGAAGGTAAGCACGATGACAACAATGAAAACTTAAATCTATAAAGAATTATCATATACATACTATGTATATGAATGTGGTGCAAATCCAGCACAACATTTTTTGCACCACTTTCTCAGTAATACTTACATCATGCGCTCAATACTCAATATGCAAAACATTCATTAAATTGATGAAGCTTAAGCTTAATATGCTTAAATTTTACTGCTCATGAGTATTGATTCATATATTGATTGATTTCATTGCTTCGATTGATTGATTGATTACATTCATTGACTGATTGATATCATTGATTGATTGAATTTGTTGTGTAATTGTTTGATTGAAATATTCACATTGATTGATTGATTTTGATAAATGATCATGATTGATTCCATTAATTGATATACTTCATTACTGTATCACTGATTGATATTATGGATTGAATGATTGATATCATTGTTTGTTTGATTTCGTCGTGATCGACATCACTTATTAATTAATTTCGATAAAGAATTGATTGATTGATTTCATTGACTGATTGATTGATTGATTGATTTCGATAAATAATTTATTGACTTTATTGATTGCTATATTACATTGCTTCGGTTAGTTGATTGATTAGAATGCTTGACTGATTGATATGATTGATTGATTTTGTTAAATAATTGATTGAATGACATCATTGATTGATTGATTGATTTCGATAAATAATTAATTAATATCACTGATTGATTGATAACATTCATTAATTGATTTCATTGCTTCGATTCATTGATTGATTCCATTGTTTTCTACTGTTTGATACTCACTTTCATTGCTTGAATTTGTTTAGTCTTTGAATAAGTTCCATTTACCAGCTGTTTAAGTAAAGTAAGTATAAGTATAAGCTTCACTGTAGTCTGCTTCTATTGTGCTCCCTGTACTTGCTGTCAAAAGCAATATTCTATCCTTGATTCATTAAAAAAAATTCTTTTGGCACGATAACAGTGATGACTTTAGGTAACAGTAAGAACTCTGATCTTGCCCATTGTATATTATACAGTGCTTCCCATTAATCTAGCGTCACTTTACTTTATGCTTTAGTCGTAGTGCCACTCTGTCTCTCCCTCTTTCTGCCTTTGCTAGCTTGCTCGCTCGTGCTCGTGCTCGTGTTTGCACTCGCGCTCGCGCTTGTTTCTCTCTATCGCTTTCGCTCTTTGTCTTATTCCCTTACTCTGTCGTCTTTGCTCTCGCTCGTTTTTGATTATTTCATTTAAATTTTTATTCATGTACACTCCTGTATATTTTTTTATTCACATTCCGCTTTTTATCCACATTCATGTTTCGTTTACACAAATTTAAAACTAATTTTTTTTTTTCAACTTTTCTTTTTTTCGTTTTTCTTTACCTTTTTTTTCCTCGATGTAGTCAATACTCAAATTCTGAGAAAAGTACTAATTCCTAGACTTAGCTTAAAAACAAAACAAAAATAAAAAAACAATAAATTAAAAATAAAAATAATTTTCAAATTATTAAATAATAAAAAAAAATGAAACGTAATTAATTTACAACAAAATAAAAGAAACAAAAAATTAAGTGCAAAGTGTAAGCAAATAAAAGGAAAAGTAATATATATATGCATATGTGATATATATGTATGATGATTATAATTACGATTAAGATGATATATCTAAGCATATTATAGTTATATATATATAGATATATATGATATATATATATATAGATATGCATGAGACTAAACATTGAAAAGGGACCAAAAATGAGGCACAATCCCTCCTCAGCCTGATCCTGTTACTGATCCTGATAAAACCAAAACAGAAACAAATTTATAAAATGAAAAGCAAAACTCTATAAAATACAAGAGATTTATATATATATATATCAACTTACACACACATACACACACATATATATATATAAAACAGATCTAGACACAGTTAAAACTCCTCTGGCATATGCACCAAGAGAACTTAAGGCGACACCAAAGAGCACACAATATACATATATATGTATATATATATATATATATGTATACAGAAAACTAGCTAAAACTTAGCCTCTCCGTCTGAACCTCAGCCACCACACACTGCCTCTGTAACAGCTTTTCATTCCGTTTGTTTTTTACGAGGTGAGTGAAATTTTGTATTTCTGGTGCGACCGTTTGTTTTTTTTTTTTTTAACTACTCCATCACAAAATTCGCCACATCAAAAATAAAAATCGATAAATAGTTGCCGCCAAAACTTTTGAAAACAAAAAACTCAACACAGACGCAAGCAGTAGGCCTTGCTGAGTTATCGATACTCTGGCATTTTCACATGACATATTTCATTATCAAATAGTTTTTATTTTTTTTTTTTTTTTATTCGTTGACATAAAAATCAAAGGATTGAAAAGTCTATAAAGGGTCAAGCATAAGGCATATTCTACACATTTGATATATAGTCAGCATTGTGAAATGAAGTTTTTTATTTCTACTCATATTTGTTTTGTCGCATACGTATTTCCATTTCTATTTTTTGTCTATTTATTTTAGTTAACAAATTTCTAAAAATTCTATTTTTTTTTTTTTTTTTTTTGGCAAATACGTTTAAGAAAAACCAATTGATAAAAAAAAGAAAAAAAAAACGCGTAAAATTAACAATAATAACAATAACGAAAAAATTCTATATGCGCGTTTTTTTTTTTATATATATCCAATTTCTAAATTGTAAGGCAATAACAAAATGAATAAGAATAAGCAGCAGCAGCAACAACAGCAGCAACAACTACATGAAGACGAGGAAAACGAAGAACAGCAACAACAATTGCTATATAAGAAACGATATCAATATCATCATCAATATCGTCATATAACTAATAATCGTTCACGATCAGGATTTGGACTCGTCGATAAGGCAATACCATTCATGGGAGTAACGTCTCCTCCACAGCTGCAACAGCAACAACAACAACAACAACAACAACGGCGCCATTTTCAATATAATGGTATGGATTTTGAAACAGATCCATTAACATTACAAATGCCGCGTAAGAAACATATCCTGGAGGGAGACGCTGGCGATGCCCGATATTCATATTTGGAGAGACAGGAGCCTCCGTACGTTACATTTCAGCAATCGCCAACGTCTGTTGCCAGCCAATTGAAGAAATCATTACGTGGTACTGTTGGTAATAATAATTATAATTACAACAACAACAACAATAATAATAATAATAACAGTAATAACAACAATGAAAATTATGATAGCGATGCTAATGATGTTTCAACTATTGATGCTGTTGTTATACCGTTGATCTATGAACAACGTGATAACAGCAACATCAATAGCAATAAAACAAACAATAGCAACAACAACAACAACAATTCACGTTCACACTGGCGGGCCGATAATATAGCTATGGAATCATTTATTAATAACAACAACAAGAACAACAACACCATCAACAATAAAAATAATAATAATAATAATGGTAATAATAAATGTAGCAAGGTAATGGAGAACGACAATCACAATAATAATAATAATAATAATAATAATAATAATAATAGTAATAATAATCATAAAAATAATAATAATAATCATAATAACAATAACAACAACTATAAAGTCAACGGTGAGGATCTTAAGGATAATTATATTGCTAAACAGGAGCGCATTCAACAAGTTTTGGCTAAATATACTAGACCCAAAGGAATTGAAATATTTGAATATAATAATAACAACAATAACAACAACAACAATAATAATAATAATAATAATAACAATAGCAGCAGCAGCAACATTTATAGTCATAATAATAGCAATAGCAATAGCAGCTATAACGGTCACAATAATAATAATAATAATAATAATAGTCGCAATAATAGTAATGTTAGCTTTATCAAGACTAATTGGTATCACAACAATAACAACAACAACAATAATGATGCTGATCAACAACAACAGATTTATAATGATAATATTGATCGTGATTATGATCGTGATATCATAATGCAACGTGATCATCCAATCACTACACGCATCTATTGTCGACCATCACGTTTTCGTCGCTCATTTGCTGGTGGACTTGGTATTGCTAATATTAATGGAAATGGTAATGTTGCTACTTGCGGTGGTACTGCTCCTGGTACTACTGGTATATTTATAACCGATGCTGATTCAAAATTAAGCATTTTTACTGGTAATGGTAATCCCAATGATAATAATATTGTAGCAACAACAACAACAACAACAGTATTACATGAATTAACTGATTCACAAATGGATTATATAACATTAGCTGGATTTATATTAGGATATTTAACATCAAATGCATTATATTTTCTATGCTGGTATTTTAGTTGGCTTAAGGAACAAGTCATTAAATTGCGTCGCCATTTCCTAGGACATTCCAATTTATGGGAATTTTTTGATTTTGAAGATACGACACGTTATTCAATGCAAAGCAAATTGCTTGTGGCACCCCTAATACTAATATGCAGCATATTATATTGTCTAGTCAATGTTTTACATCTATTGATAAAATTGGCACGCACGGATGTGCCACGTACTGTGGTTGATATGGTCCAGCGTATCGCTAAAAATAATTAGCTAAAAAAAAAAAAGCCAAAACATGAAAGAACAACAACAAGCAAACTGTAAGCAAAATAAACAAACAAATTATTGACGATCACCTGTAAATACACCTGTAAACACCTGTAACACAAACAACAAACATGGAACAACGAAACATCGGAACAATTACTTACTATATATATATATATATATATATATATATATATATTATCCATAGTCCTAGGTTTTGTTAGCTAAAAGGCTTGCCCACCCCTAACTAGATGTTAACTGTGAACTGAATTCAAATTTCAATTGGTTTTTGGTTCATTTTCCCCCGGATAATGATACAAAATAATGATGATGAAGAAGGAGGAACGCAACAAAATTATAGAAATCATTAGAAACCACAGGGATTCTATCATCTAACGGTACCAACAAGCTGGCTAAAAATGGTGTTGACTTTAAATGTATTAAAATGATAAAAAAAAAGAAAAAAAATGTAAAAAAAAAAAACAAAAAAACAAAAAAAAGGTTTAGGTGTAAATAAACCCAGATTCACGACCTAAAAACAACTCTCTCTACTGACTATTATTCATTCATTTTATTTTTATTTATATTTTAACTCATTTTTATTTTACGCATATTTTTTGTTCTTAATTTTTTTTTAACAATGAAAATTTTTTTTGCATTTCGTGTTTGTTGCCATGCAGCTGACAGACGGCTGCTTTTGCTGCTTTCAGTCAGTGTTTTAACACTTACTTATTTTGTTACTGCGCTCTCGTTTTCGTATTCGAATATCGTTTTGTGAAATATTTCGAATTTCGAGTTAATCGTCAATACTTTGTGTCTGTTGTGTAACTGTTACTAAAAAAAAACCAAGTAATAAAAATATGTTTACACTTTGGCACGCCAAAGATTTCATACACTTGCAAGCTGGAACGAAAAATTAAGATCCAGGAAATACTTCACATTTTACAAATCTTAGCTATATAACATTTTAGTCAAAATTTTACAAAATTTTTTTAGATATTACTAAATCTATATATGGTATAAATTTTAGTCGGATATCTGACAAAATTTTTCATAGGATGATTACATTTTCGAGTGATCCTGTCTATGGCAGCTATATGAAATAGTGATTCGATATAGACTAAACTTGGGAAGAATGTCTTAGATATTATTAAATCTGTGTTATGTAAGTTTTAGCTGGATATCTAATGAAACACCAAAGTTTTTCATAGGATGATTACATTTTCGAGCGATCCTTTCTATGGTAGTTAAATTAAATATTGATCTGATATAGACCAAACTTCGCGAGAATATCTTAGTTATTACTAAATCTATATTCTGGAAGTTTTAACCGGATATCTATAGAAACAAGATAGTTTTTCATTAAAGGATTACATTTTCGAACGATCCTTTCCATGGTAGCTATATGAAATATTGTTCCGATGTTGACCAAACTAAGCAAAAATGTCTTAAACATTACTAAATTAAGATTCTGTTCTTTTTAGCTGATTATCTGAAGACCCAGCAAATCATTTCATACAAAGATTCAATTTTCGACCGATCCTTTCTGTGACAACTATATGATATACTGCTCCGATATTCACCAAATTTTCTGGAATTTTTTTTTTTTTGATCTTACCAAATTAAAAATTGAGATCCTGTAATTTTCAAGCAGTTAGCTTAAGAAATACTAAAAGTTTTCATACAAAGATTCAATTTTCGATCGATATTATCATGGCAGCTCTATGATATACTTCTCTGATATTGAGCAAATTTTCGGGAAATGTTTTAGACTTTACTTAAATTCAGATGCTGTAAGTTTTAAGCAGTTAGCTCAAGAAATACTAAAGTTTTAATTTTTTTATCCGATACTATGGGAGTTATAAGATATAGTAGTTCGATCTGACTTGTTGCAATGTGCTATATGCACTTTAGGGCAATACTTAAAATATATATGTCAAGTTTTATCAAGCAAACATTAAGCTGAGGGACAGGCAAACGTTACTTTAGCATCGATTGTTCATGCTGATCATGAATATATAGTACATATCATGAATGCCACGCCTCTTCATACAAACTTGCAAGGGTATAAAAAAGTGTAAAAAAAAAGGTAAAAACTTGAATGCTTAATACTCTAATTGTGGAATGAAAATGAAGAAGAAACACACACACACAAACAAATGCAGATTTAACCCATGATATAATAAACTTATACACACACATACACACACACACTTACAGACACACACATGCATATAGAGAGATGCGTGTATGTGTCATTGCATAGTTGAAATTGTGCCGTGTTATCAATAACATCAAATAATAAACATCAAATAACATCAAATAAATAATAACATGCTGTGTCGCTGCTGTTGCAGTCTTTATGTTATTTAACATTATCATTTTCTCTCTCTCACTCTCACTGTATCTATCTCTCTCGCTCTCTCTCTCTCTCTCTTTAATTTACATAATTAATTTTACATTTTGGCGCAATTGCTGCTCCTTCACAGATCAAATCCTGGGACGCCCACACAGCCGCGACGTCCTGATTTTATAGGTCTCAATGCGCAAGCAGCTGCTGCGGTAGCACAGCAACAACAGCAGCAGCAGCAGCAACAGCAGCAACAACAGGCAGCAGCGGCAGCTGCAGCAGCAGCATCATCAGCTGCATATTATGAATATACAAGCGGTTTGCCGCCACAGCATCCACAAGCGCCAACTATACAGCAGCAGCAACAATTATTGTTGCAACAGCAACGTGTCATGTTGCAGCATCAGCAGCAACAGCAGCAAGGTAAATGCATAAATATTTTCACTTAATGAAATTATAATTTAATTTTTTTTTGTTTTATCCTTTTGCAGTGCTGCAACAATCGCTGGCACAGGCTGCATATGGTGGCAGTCCGCAGCGTCGCTTTCTGTCGGAAGGCGAGCTGGTACGTCAAGGCAACGCTGGCAATGAATTGTCGTATGCAAGATCAAATAATACGGTTGATAATATACGTGAATTGGCTGGCAGTCCGCAGCGCGGTGTCTACATGTGGAAGGACACATCACCCGGCTTTAGCGGCAGTGGCAGCGGCAGCGGTGGTAATCCGCCAACCGTTGTTAGTATTGGCAGCAGTGCAGGCACACTGCCAAATAGTAGTGCTGGCGGTTCAATGATGCAACAGCATGCACAATATATACAAGCCGGCGGAGGTGCTCATCCACTTATAATGACACATTCGCAGCTGCAGGACTATGCCAATCAACAACAACATCAACAGCATCAACATCAACAGCAGCAACAACAACTTGCTGTTGCAGCTGCTGCAGCAGCGGCTGCAGCATCATATCATCGTTCAAATCCCACAAGTCCCACAACAATGCCACAAACATCCGCTGCCCAAAGTTATATATTACGCTATGGTGGCGGTGGCGGTGGCGGTGGCGGTGGCAATGCCACTGCCACATCGGGTAGCAGCGGTAGCATTGCCAATGTAACAGCAATTAGTAATAATGCTGCAACTTCTGTTGCCACTGGTGTTGGTGGCGGCGGCGGCGGCAGCGGCTATCAGCCAGCGACCACGCGGTGGCGTTGCTGTCTTTCCACCAAATCCAAATGCTGGTGCTGCGGCTGCTGCTGCTGCTGGTGCCTTGCAACCACAACCATCGCCACAAATTAAACGCAAACAGACACCAACGCGTCCAATGAGCTTTGTACGTGCATTGGAGATGACAGATTCCATGGAGATGCAAACATTGGAACAACAGCAACAGGCTGTTGTTGCAAATATAGCGCGAAATAATGGTGTGCCAGCTAGTTTAGTGCAACAGAATGCGGCAGCTGCAGCAGCGGCAGCCGCTGTTGGACGTAATGCACAATCAGCAGCAGCAGCAGCAGCGGCAGCAGCAGTTGGTGCAGCGAATGCATCAGGGACACCTGATCGCGCTAGCATCTATGATATGAACTATGAGATCTCTGTATAACCCGTGGTTGTGCCCGTCGTCATAATGCCACCCGCCTCAGCAGCAACAGCAGCAGCTGCATCAGCAATAGCAGCAGCAGCAGCAGCAACAAGCAGCAGCAGCAATACAGTTGCTCAGGCAACGTCGACGGACGCCTACTACGCTCAGTATCAGAAACAGCAACTACAACAGCAGCAACTACAACAGCAACAGCAGCAACTACAACAGCAGCAGCAGCTTACAATGCAGCGCAACATATTGATGAATGGCGTTGAACCAGCTGCATATGCATCGGTTCCCATACATATGTCAGCCACAGCTGCAACTGCAACTGCACCTGTACCCGTACCCATACCCATACCTGTATCCGTATCTGTATCCATGCCCATGTCAGTGCTGGCCACAAAGCACAGCAATGGCATCAATCAGAGCCATTTGAACATTAGCAACAACATTAATCACGTCAGCAACATTAGCAAGACGCCAAACAAACGTAAATTCTCAACGTTCTTTTAATTGTTTAACATTTTAACATTTCAAAATTTCGAAATTTCACTTTTTAGTTTTCAATTTTTAAATTTCAGTTAACAGTTTATGGTTTACCTTCAATTTTTATTTTGTTTTAATTCAGTTTCAACAGTTTAAAGTGTCGTGTTAACGTAAACGTTACATGAATTTGAGCCCAAGTTTTAGTCTAAATAATAATAATAAACAAAAAAAAAAAAACAAAATGAAAAAAAAAGAAAAGAAACAAAAAAAAAATTGAATTCTATAAAATATTAGATTCTCTTCCATTGATTCGAACATATTTTTTGCTGGGGTGCCGCAATGCGGCTTTTAAAATATTTAACGTTGTTTTTGTTTTTTTTTTATTACTATATAACCTTTTTTTTAAGATTTTTTAAATTATATAAAAATAATTTTTTTTTTTTTTAATTTAATTTATTTGTTATCTCTTTTATATAATGATTATTATAATAATTATAATTATTATTATGAATATTATTAATATTAATATTATTATAAATATTAATATGCATATATAACTAATACTACTGCATACATAGTACACACACACACACACATATATTATATATCAAAAATATATATATTTTTTTTTTGATATTTTGTAGTACAACAAATTGAAGGAGTTTTTTTTTTTTTTTTGTTAAGGGTTTGGACGTTTTTTGGGCGTTTGTTTTTTATGTAGTTGGGGAAGTGGCAAACAATTAGCTTCCAATTAAGGCGCCCAAAAACAGTTGAAGCGCTGTGTTAACTATAAAAAAAACAAAAAAAAAACAATATATATATATAAAACAATAGTTATATATAAAAAAAAATAGTTAAAAAAAAAAACAAGAAAAATGAAAAACGATAAAACTACATAAATTATATTTGTAAGCGTTTATTTTGTACACGCTTTTAGTCTTTTTTACGCATTAGACACCGGGAAAACAGAAAAAACAGAAAAAAATAAAAACTATGTGCTTTTATATTGTGAATATATAACAAAAAGAGTAAGAAAGAAAGAAGAAAAATAAATAAAATATATAAAAAATAAATTAAGTTTAAAATCCTCATGACACAGCCACAAACAAATAAAAAAACGAGCAACAAAAAAAAATATTAAAAAAAGAATGAAATGAAAAATACGACAAAGAGAAAAAATGTAAAATGTTGCGTATGTATGAATATGAAAAATATGTAGACCACATAGACCATAAGCCTTATGTAATATGTATATGTATAATAGTATATAGCAAATATATATATACATATGTATATATAAATCAATATCAAAATATATATAATATATGTATATATATATACTTGCATTGCAATCATAAATAAATATGAAGAAATAATAAAAGCAAAATAAAATGAAAGCATAAATCGGGTCTGAAAATATACATACAACGGGTGTTCATCAAGTATCAAGTTGAAGTGAAATGTATAACTATATGTATGCATATATAGGTATACATCACAGATTAGCTACATCTATAACTACAACAATCTATAAATATATATATATATATATATATATGTATGTATATATGTATATGTATATATAAATATATATTTATATATATATGTGTAACATTTAAAAGCAAGCGCCAAAATGTTTTATGATGTTAACGAATTGTATAATGATTGTACATACATCAAGTATGTATGTATGTATGTATTTAAATTTGTATATGTGCATGTGTCTGTGTTTGTGTATGCAATGTATGTAATGTATGTATGTATGTATGCATGTATGCATAATAATTGTGTATGTAAAATTTGTTTGTATGCGTATTATAATGGGAAATTATATTATATATCGACATATATATATATTTATATTTATATATATATAAAAAAACATATTATAAATAATAATAAAAACAAATGTAAAGCAAAAACGAAAATGAAAATGAAAACAAACCGAATGGCTTAATAAAATGGCGTCTTTTGTCAGGGTGCTAATTATCATGAATCAGCAATTATGAAAAATTCGTTTTGTATGTTAATTGATTTCTATTTCTATTTGTTTTTTATTTATTTATTTATTTTTTTTTTTTGTATTGTAACATTGTAACTGTAACTTGTAACTTGTAACTTTCTCTTGTAACTT
>JBAMBR010003901.1:0-78369 GCA_037044475.1 Zaprionus obscuricornis
ACGATAACGTATAGAAATATTCGTCACAAAAAAAAAAAGAATAGAAGGCAAAAGCAAATACAAACAAAACCAAAAATTAAGCAAAGTCAATAAAATTCGAGTGCAATGTGAATTATAGCAAACAAAAGGTGTGAATGATAAAACAAAATATCAAAAAAAAAAAAAGAAAAAATACATAGATATATATTTGTATATAGAATAAAACATATGTAGAGACATATGTATTATTATATGCTCAAGCAGCGTGACACATAACACCATCTAATAGCAAAAAAAAATATTAAAAAAAAAAAATTAGCATTAAAATAATAAACAAACAATTGAAACTGTGGGAACTACATGAAAATGCTGAATTAACAATAATAATAAAAACAACAGCAGCAAGTGTAAAAAAAAAATCAATGGAAAATAATGCCACAAATCACGTGAAAGATTTAAACAACAGACGAATTGCGATATTATTTTTTTTTTACTTATTATCGTCACATTTATTTATATATGATACAAATACATATACATATATATATATATATGTGTATATATAATATTATATATTAGCTGATAACGTCAAAAATCTCTAACAAGACAAGTTTCATTTCTATTGCTCTCTTCTAAAACTCTCTCTCGCTCTCATAAGCTGTGCAAAAGCTTAACGCAGCTTGCATTTGCACTCGATCTCTCTTGCATGCTTACACTCACTCTCTATCTTTCTCTCTCTTTCGCTCTCAACCGGCTTCTGCTTGAAGCGCAGCTTCTGAAAATGCCAACATAAACAGCAACAACAACAACAACAATAACACGAACTAGTTCGATGTATTAACTGCAAGCCAGCCGACAGCAACAACAAAAACAACAACGGCAAAAACCTGTTGATAAGGTCAACGTACAGTAATAACAGGGGAAGTGCAATGCGTGCTGTTGCTATTGTTGTTGTTGTTGCTGCTGCCTATTGTTGTTGTCATTGCTTTTCATTAATAAATGATTCAACAATCAACACAAAGCATTTAAATAAACAAAACAAATTGAACGAATAACGTAAAACACTTAAAAATCAATTTAATACCGTAAAAATTAAATATCCGAAAATAAAATCAATTTTTAAGTAAATCATGGATCATAGCAATGCCAATGGCACTAGGCTATCCATATACTATATATATATGTATCTCTATATATAGAATGAATATTTCTAATACAAAAGACGTCAAACAAAGCGCACAAAATGCTACAAAGGGCAATGCTTGCTCATAAATAAACTGTTATAAATGTTGAAAAATCTTTGAATCAAAAAAAAAAAAATAACAAGAACAAGAAAAACTAAGTCAAACACAAACACAACCGCATACCCGCACACCCGCATAAACACACAGACAGAGAATAAGAACAAAATCAAACATATAATAAACATTTTACGCTGCGCTGTCAACAATAAATTCTTTTCCAGTGTCTTGCACTACAACGCGAACGCGAAAAGTGCGACTAGCGCACGTACATTTTATCAATACTTTGCTCTGGGTATTAGCTATACTCAATAGGCAGACAAACAGACAGACAGGCAGACAGACTGATGTATAGACTGACGGGCAGTTAGACTTATGCATCAATATATTTACGTGTCATTTAAGTCACACGCGTCGAACAAATTCTTTGATTGTATTTTCAGTTTCTTTTCGCGCCGCTTATCAAAAGTTTTTTCAGCATGTTTTACTACTCTAATTTATTATCAAAAATTCAATTATCAAGAGGAAAAAAAAAAAAAAATTATAAGGAAATTTACTTACAAATTTTTTTTTTATCATAAAATAATTTTATAAATTTTAGCAAAAAAACAAAATTAATAACATTCATAGAGTGAACCGCAAGCATTGATAAGTATTACTTATCGATCTTTAGTTTATGATGAACATTCATTAATTTATTCGATAAGCGGATATGCGATAAAGCAAAAGTAATATATAACGAATTTTTAGCCAAAACATTTTGCATTAATATCAAAGTTTGTTTAATCAATTCAAATTTATACAAGCTCAGCAAGTGGAAGTAGAAGCAAAACAAAAAAAAAAAAAAAAAAAAATAGGTGTTGAACTGGTCAAAACATTTCAATTTCGTATGTTTTATGAATCAAGTGATAATTGCTGCTGCTGTTGTTGTTGCTATTGTTGTTGTTATCGTTGCTAAACAGCAAATTGAAACAGTTGTTGGTTTTCAAGTATCCAATATATTGCATGCTGTATGTCTGTCTGTTTTGTCTGCTTGTCTGCCTGTGTGTGTTTGTGTGTGTGTGTAGTGAATATGTGCCAACTGTGTTTGTATGTTTGTCGTACAACTTAATCATGGTCGGGTAACATTAAGGCAGTTTTCATGGGATTTGCGACGCTTCTCGTCGTCGTCGACGGTGTCGTTGTCGACGCGACGCTTATCGCAAGTTGAGGGTCCCCAAGGCAACCGCACAATAAAAATGCGTATGAGAACGTAAAAAGCAAACGAAATGATAAAAATAAACAGAAGGAAAGCAAAACTAAATAAAAGACATACATACAAATATACAAACATACAAAGATATCTATAAACATACAGCAGCAGCATAATTATCATAGTAATTTTAGTTGTTGCTGTCATTTTACTTCTTCTTCTTCTTGTTTGTTGAGCAGAAAAAACAAAAAAAAAAATAACGAAAATAATTGTCTGGGGAATAATGACGAAGCCAAGTGTAAAGAAAAGACAACAAGAAAAAAAAAAACTACAAAAAAAAATATGCTAGTTTTTTAGCGGGGAAAATTAAAGCATATATAATTAGTACAATGTTAAGTTCATACACATAATATCATTAGATATTAACCGAAAATGTAATACTCTAACTTTTGCAAAATGACTTGCAATTTGTGGTTTATTTTTTAACATTATAAAATTGTGCAATTTGCGTGACTAAATTTCTATATTTCTCTTATTTTGCCCTTATAAATTAGAAACAATAACAAAAATAATAAAAAAAAAAAAATAATACAGAAAAAAACTGTGCTGCATGTGACAAGAATATATTATTGAATTTTGTTGAATTTATATTATCAGTCTACAAAAAATACAAAAAAAAAAAATTACATGCATAATTTATTCAAGTGCGTGAATTTTACATGCAAATAAAACGGAATATAATTTTTATTTTTTTTTTTGTTAAATTTAAAAAAAGTGTAAAAAAAAAAATGGTTAAACAAAGTTTAGTAAATAAATCATTGACTGCAAATGTAAAATGCAATAATTTTTTTTTTTTTTTAATAATTTAATAAATACTTAAATTTTCTGCTAACAAGCAAAATTATTTGTAAAGCGAAAACAAAGTTTGTATAAATGTTGAATATTATATCAACAAAAAAACAAAAAAAATAATAATAATAATAAAAATTAATATTTTATATATATAAAGTATACCGCAAACAATTGATAAGATATTTCAAAATGCCACAAAAAATATATATTTAAATATTAAAGCATATAAAAAAAAAACCATTTAATATCTAGCTACAAATAGAGTTCAAAAAACGTTGCTCTGCTAAGCTGTGAAAATCTTTTTTTAAATAAAACATAAAAAACAGGTAACACAAAGAAGCAAATACAAAATCAACTGCACTCAACACACACGCACACAAACACACATATATATATACTGCTCATAAACAAAGTAAGCTTACAGTAAATATTATAAATTTTTAAATATATTATTTCATAACAAATAACACGCAAAATCTTTATATTTTTTTTTTTTTTTGTTGATATACGCAGACAATTGAGCAAAAATTTGGATTTTACCTCAAACGTATCACACACACACACTCACAAAACACAAACTACTAATGCTGTAGGCAATAATCCCAATGATAATAATGATGATGACAATAAGATTTTGATGTTGATGTTGATGATGATGATGATGAGAACATGAAACATGCCAGAGACTAATTATGATAGATGCAATGTTAGATAAGCGACAAATGTATATAACATAACAATAACGTACAACAAGCTCAAAGCACACACACAAACACAAACACACACAGCAGCACACACACACAAACAAAAGAAAAACGAGCGAGCGAGAAAGCAACAAAAAAAACACTGAAGAATAAAGAAAAAAAAAATAAAAACATACCAAAAACAATGTCAAAATCCGAATATCAGATACTTGACACAATGCATGATGATGATGACGATGATGATTATTTAGATGATAATCAACATCATGAACATCAACAGCAATGGCAACAACAACAACAACAACAGTTGCAGCTGGGACAACAGAACAACAGCAGCGACCATATAAGACTGAACATGTTGAGTTCAAATCGCAGCGCACACATGTCAAATGGTAATCCTAAATACAACTACAACAACAATAACAACAACAACAGTCACAACTTTAGTCATAACAACAACAACAATCATAGTATAGCAACAATAACAGCAACAACAAAAATAATAAGGGGTACAGGCGAAGGAGCTGCTGAAGCATACGATCTGGATGAGCATAATACATGGGAGGTGCCGCTATTGCGCAGCAACAGCAACAACAATAGTTGTACAAATCTGGCAAGTATTATATATAATATATACAAATATACATAGCTCTATATACTTATAAATAACTGTGTCTATATAACATAAATTGTTCAATTAAAGCAAAGCGACAGCACGCTGGCGTTTTGCTATTTGGCGCCCAGTTGTATGCTATGAAAATTGCACGACAAGCAGCCGCTAGCCATTTATATGCACACATTTTAACACAAACACACACACATAGACACACAATTACTTCTATACACACACACACACACATATATATATATACAGCGAGTAACCGGCGCTCACATGTACAGTCATATTTATAAGGCAATTATTACGTTACTTTGCAGCACTTGGAGCTGGAGCATGGCACAGAATCAACTTTTGTTGCCGCATCCGTTTTGAGTTCGGCAACTGTTAATGGTATGGCAAGAGATGGTGCGGCATGTCGCACATTTCAAGCGGGTTTCGCAACGAACCTTAAAACCAAATCGACACAAGAGGCCAAATTTAAAATTCTGCTCGCAATTTCGCTCTGTTGCATATTTATGGTAAGTACAATACAAACACACACATACACAGGTGAATACTTGATTTAATTATGATAAATTTCAACTTCAATAACAACTACAACAACAACAATAACAACAACAAAATGGCAACAACAATTTTGAATGTTATGGAAACGACAGATCATTGAATTCCTTGGCGGCTATATGGCCGGAAGTCTCGCCATTATGACAGATGCCGCACATTTAGCATCTGATTGCATTAGTTTCATCATTGGTCTGGTCGCAATTTGGCTTGGCGGCCGCCCACCGGACTCACGCATGTCCTTTGGCTACAAACGCTTCGGTAAGCACCCAATTATGGCCGACACTATGCTAATGACTCTACATTCACAGTTCACATACACACACACACACACAAACACACACACACAGGCACAGATAGTCACATAGAGTGAACGATTTACGCACAGTAATTGCATTTATGCCAAGCACAGTTGCATGTTAGTTATCATTCAAGTCTATTATTAGACCATGCACAGCAGCAGCAGCAGCAGCACCTGCATTTCAGCTTTGTCATTAAACACACACAGAACACACAGCAGACATTCAGCAGCACAACACAATGACTGCTGCCAAAACAATTTTAAGCTCTTTTTCTTATTCTTACACTCTTTCACTATCTCTTTCTCTTTTTCTGTCTCTCTCTCACATTCATTTTCTATCTTTTGCTTCCTTTAGAGGTCATGGGCGCCTTGGCTTCTATATTAGGCATTTGGCTGCTTACCGCTTGGCTTGTTGTGATTGCCATTCAACGCATCTATTCGCAGGACTTTCAATTGGAAGTTAATGTTATGATGTCCATATCAGCCATTGGCATTGGCATTAATATTATGTAAGTTTCAAAGCTGTGCAAAATTTATTTACTAAAATTCAGATAAATTCAATTTGTAAATTTATTAAAAGATTTTTCAGTTTTTTTTTTTTTAATTATTATTAAAATATTTCTAAGCTCAAAATGTGCAAAATCATTTTTGTAAAATTAAAAATCAATTAGTTTTAAAAACTTGTAATTCTCGTTCAATACATTGAAATATAAAATAGTTGTTTCTAGAGTAATACCCGGTAAGACAGGGTATACTCTGCATATAGAAATGTAAAATATAAAGTTTTGTAATTGTAATAAAATAAAACTTTGCTGCAACTTTTGATAAACGCAGTGAAGCATTGAAAATTATAAGCTCAGGGTATGCTCGATGTATAGGAATGTAGTCGTGACATTTTTTCTTATATCAAATCGTAACTTTATACTTCTTAAGCCATCAACATGTCTAAAATAGAATATGCTAGGTGTATACAAAAGTGTCTGTCTGTTGAGCTCAATGTGCCGGGTATAACATAGTTTATAATTTGCTACATTTGTTATTTTTCTAGCACTATAATTTATCAGTTTAACAGTTTTACAGTTTTATATACAAACATGGAGAAAGAGAGAGAGAGAAAGAATTTACAGTTGAAATATTTTTTTCCATAAATCTAAACGTTTGACCCATTTATAATTAAATATAAATATTTAAATTGTATGCGGCCCGCAGCATGATGTTCGTATTGCACGGTTCCTGGTTTATGGGTTCCAATGGCCATGGGCACAGTCATGGGCATGGACATTCACATGGACATGGACATGGGCACAGTCACAATCACAGCCATAGTAGCCACAGTTACAATCACAATCACAGTCAGAGTCAGAGGCTTGGCATCTATAGAGATGGCGATGGTGATGGTGATGGTGATGGTGATGGTCATGGCGATGGAGTTGGACGTCATCATGGCAATTCGCATTCAAATGCTGGCAGCAATAGCAGCGATGATGGCCATAATGTTGTTATAACAAATGGCTTAAAGCCAAGCCAACAAAATGGGTAGGTGTGCTGCAATGGGCTGAGTATAAATATGTATGTATATGTATGTGTGAATGTGAGTGTGTATTGATTCAAATGGGCTCGTTGCAATTTTATGGCAACTCATGAATTTGCAGTAAAAATGTAGCACACAAAAAAAAAACACACACATAGCAGCAGCTGTTATTGCTTTTGCTGCTGCGGCTATTGCCATTGACTGCAGGCAATAATTGTTTGTTTGTTTGATTACATGTAATTGCAATTTAATTTAGTTACAAATGCTGCATTTTGTTATATTTGATTTGCAGTTATTAATTCGTGCCCTAAAGTTAATATATTGCTTTATGTTTAATTCCCCCACTCTCCCTCTCTCTGCTCTTTCAGTGCAACGGAACGCAATTTGAACTTACGCGCTGCTATGATACATGTCATTGGCGATCTAGTACAAAGCATTGGCGTCTTTCTGGCGGCTGTCTTAATCAAATTCTACGTAAGTCTAGACACAAATTCAATTTATATATAGTATATAGAACTATATATATTTAGCACAACAACTTTTAGTGTTTATTAATTGAATTAATTTAACAGCCGGGTGCAAAATATGCGGATCCATTGTGTACATTGCTCTTCTCAATTATTGTGATTATGACCACAGTGCAACTGTTTCGTGAGTCTATTTCTGTACTGTTGGATGCAGTGCCACAAAATGTTAATCTTATGGCATTACAATTGGATTTGGAAAGCTTAATGGGCGTCAAGTAAGTCAATGAACTGTCTACCATATAGTAGATCGATAGTATAGCGATACTAAGATGATAGTTATGTAAAGATTAATGAAAATTTAATAACACTTTTTTTAAATTTATAAAATGATTCGATAGTATAGCAAAAATTATCGTCAAGCTTGAAATATTGTATATAAAAATATAACTAGAGGCAAAGAATACGATAGTTATAGAGAGATAATAGCTAAAAATGAGATAAAATTGTCTGACTTCAAGCAAAATGTTTCGATAGTAATAAAAAAAACTATCGACGAAAATAATTATAGTAAATATTCGATTTGGAAATCTTAATGGGCCTCAAGTAAGCCAATGAAACGTCTATAGTAGAGCGATAGTAAGACGATAGTTATTAAAATTCTAAGGGAAATTTAATTAAATTTATTTAAATTTTTAAAATGTTTAGATAGTATAGCAAAAAATATCTATCAAGCTTTGATTATAGTAAATATTGTATATAAAAATTCAACTAAAGGCAAAGAAGAGTTAAAATTCGATAGTTAGACGATAGTTATAGAGAAATAATAGACACAAATTAGATTAGATGCCTTCATACGATATGTTTCGATAGTAATAAAAAAAAACTATCGCCAATAATAAATATACCATATTTTGGATTTCGAAAGATTAATGGGCGTCAAGTAAGTCAATGAACTGTCTATTGGAGAGCGATAGTAAGACGATGGTTATACAAATTATAATGGGAATTTAATGAAATGTATTTAAATTTTTAAAATGATTCGATAGTATATCAAAAAATATCGTGAAGCTTGCTTATAGTAAAAATTGTATATAACAAAAATAGTTAAAATACGATAATTAGACGATAGTTTTAGAGAATTATTAAATAAAAATTAGATAAAGTTTGTCTGACTTCAAACAAAATGTTTCGATAGTAAGACGATAGTTATAAAAAGTATAATGGAAATTTCATAAAAATTTATTTAAATTTTAAAAATGTTTCATAACAAAAACTATCGTCAAGCTTGAATATATGGTAAAAATACAACTAAAGGCAAGCAATATTTAAAATCCGATAGGTAAATACTTAAACATTATAAAAATGCAAAAAAAAAACCCAATACTATCAACTAAGACAACAAAATAAATTAAATAATAATAAATCTCTTTTATGAAAACTCTTGTTTCCCCACAAATACACACACACACACTCATAGATCTGTGCATCATTTGAACGTTTGGCAACACACGAGTGAGCACAGCGTGCTTATGGCGCATCTGGTTGTTGGTAAGTAGCTATTAAATAAATCTTGAATGCATATACTATATATATATATATATATATATATATTCGATATAGACCCATTGAGCGTCGATACGGATGCGGTGCTGGAGCAAGCAACACAATTGGTCTGTGGCAGCAAATATAACATCAAACATGCGACCATACAAATCGAACGTTTGACTGAGTAATTCAATTATGGAACCTTTAGTAATAGCTTAATTAAGTTTTATATACCCCACTAGACATAGGCAAAATCAAACTAGAAATAACAACAACAATAACAACAAGAACTTATATATATATTTATATATATATAAAATATCTGAGCGACCAAAGTCTGTGGTGCTGTTACTCTATATACTATAGATACTACAAGTATATACCATACTATATGTATTATGTATTATCGACGGCACCTTTTATATGTGATTGTTTATTACTTATTGATTGTAGGAGATGTGTCTTTTATAACTGTATATTTGTAAATGTAATTGTATTTGTTTTTTTTTTTCTTTTTTATGTACATTGTGTTTTATTTTTTCAAATTTGATTTTATGACATTTTTTTAGATAAACGTAGAATTTGTTTATGATATTTGCGATTTAGGGCCCCAATTACCTCAATACAAATATAAATTTTGATATTGTAAGTAAGCGATAATAGAAATAAAGAGTGAGAGTAAAATATATACAAAAAAAAATATAAAAAAAATAAAGAGAAGAAAAAGAAATTTAGAAAATAAAATAAATAAAATAAATTACATTTGATAAATTTTGATAAATTGCCCATTGTATTTAAATCACACACGCACACACACATACAAACAATCTTAATTACTTATCAAAACTCATACATAAAATTGTGCATGAAAATAATTAGAATTTCAATTAGCTTGAAGACAATGTAAACATTTTTATTTTTTAGTTGTTATACAAAAATAAGAAAATGAAATTATAACAGAAAAATGCAAAGAGAAGCCAAATATCTGTGAGAGAATGTGTGTGTGTGAGTACGTAATTAATTAGAATTTGCAACATCAGCGAGTGTGTGTATAAGAGAGAAGTGTAGTATAAGCTGAAAAAAACTGCGAGCGTAGTTGATGTAATTGATGTCTTTATCTTTTTCCTTTTTTTTTTTTGACTGTTTTCGATTTTAATTACAGAAAACTCATTTCGCAAACTTTCACATTAACACAGCAGGTGGATGCAGCATCACCAGCAGCAGCAACAGCAGCAGCTCCAGCAGCAGCTCGACAAAAAAAATTGTTCACAAATTAACTGCAGAACAATGAAATTTTCGAAAATTATATTTAATAATACAAAATGTTTTTTGCAGCAGCGAGTGAGAGAGAGAGAGAGACAGCAAGCAGCAAACAAAATTTTGTCGCATGAATATTATGAATATTTATTTATGCATTTGGCAATTTATACTTTGCATATTATGCATAGACAAGTTTATTATGATTATATATGATTATTATTTTTTGGTCAGCTAATTGTTGTTTTAATAATTCATATATACACACACACACATGCATATATATATATATGCATATATATATGTCACAGAAAACTGAGCATATAATTTATATATATGTAGAAACACACATGAAATCCGATTAGAATATCGCTTCTCAACACATTCGGACACAACTCACACGCCGCGCGCCAGCCGGATTTCAATGAACCGGAAATGAGCAAATCAAGCATGACATACATACACACACACACACAGATGCAGAGACATACATACACATACACATGCACACTTATGTACAACTAACCGGCAAATAACGTTCGTTGTATAATGTTAACACATGAATGAAGTCAACTCCTAAGCATCTTAATCAATAGCCGCCCATACACTGCCTGCCATATACTTACACTCACACTCAAGCCTTCACACACACACACACTCGCTCACACATACACTCGTCATATACATACATGTACATATTTTGTTGAATGATGGCTCTGCATTTGTCAGCCCTTAAGCCGCGTCAACTTGAGCAAAACTTCTCGATCTTTGAGTTCAATTTTTTATACCCTAGAGTTATTATTATGCTTCAGCTGGTATATATACTATATATATATAATATTGCTACATATACTTAAAGTTAGTTATATAATTACTTGAATTAAAGCAATTGTAGTTTCACTTGAGCTACAGTTATTTTCATTTAAATTCTATATAAATATTTTATGATATAAAATATATAGCTGCAAGAAAACATAGTAAGCCTCAAGTAGCACACGACAGCTGCTATACAGGGTGTTCTTCAGTTCCGACATTTTTCAACTAGAGATTTCCTACACTTGTTTCCTTCTTTCATTTTTTGCAGCCTTCGTCTACTGCTGCTTCTTTACTGAGGCCACATACACAGTTCAATACGCTCGGACACGATTAAGTTATTTATAATTTATGGAGCTGAGCCAAAAGCAAAAGCAAAGGCAACAACAACAACAAAAAAGAGTAGAAACAACAACAAAAGTAAAATAAAAGTCAAAACGAAATGGAAATTTCCATTTCACTGCCAAGGAAATTGCGTTAAAATGATGAAGCTGTATGCTGTGCACCAGGCAGAAAAACTTTCACATATACATACATACACGCATATACAACATATAGACTGGCACATATTTAAACCTTATCCCACATGTTAAATTACCGCCCAGCCATAAGGGTTAATAAATCAAGTGAATCGGAGATTCACAACGTTCTATCGACCAACCACTATACGCCAATCCATTTTTTCGTTCCGTCTCTTCCCCTTTGGTAAATGAAGCACAGAGGCTCATTAAATATGCAAATGTATCGAATGCAGGCGCAACTAATTTTATTGCTGACCCAATTGCCTGCTGCAGAAGCTGTTTTAAAACTAATTAATAACAGAAAAAACCACAACAGCAACAGAAGCAAGGAACAAGCAGCACGGCAGTACGTTGTAGTTGTAGTAGTAGTAGTAGAAGTAGGCAAACATTGAAGCACAAAGAATGCAAGATATACAGTAGTAGTAGTAGTATGCATATATATACATATATATTATATTATAAAGAGAATGCAAAAAAGCAAAAAAAAACTCTCGTGCATATAGTACTTGACGTACAGTCGAAGGTACTTGCCCATTTTTTTTTTTGAAGTATGCAATGCGGGAGGCGTGCCATGCACTTGAAATGCGCAAATGTAAAATTAATGGCATACTTGACTTGATGCTTTTCTAATTAGAAATGCATATAACAAAAATCGTAGCACATACACATACACATATATATACGCTTTCGCTTTCTCACTGTGCCTCACTCTCATTCTATCCCTTCAGCTACTATTAGTCTCTTGCATAGCGGACAGCTGAAGCTGAAAAGCGCTTAAAAATGAGTACTCCGAGTACTCAGATTGCACTTAACACTTTGGCAGCTCAAACACACACACACATACACGAAGACAGGCACAGCAGGCAAAGTAATTGAAGTGGATTTGCACGTGCGACGCTGCAGTCACTTCTCATGCACTTTAAAAAAAAAGTCAAAAACGATGCCAGCAAAATTTTGTTGTCTTCTCTTTGTCTTTATTACAAAGAAAAAATAATAATAATAACATTTGTGTCTTTTTATAAAATATATATATTAAATATTCAACAAGATTTACATAAAAAAATTGTGTTCTTTCATTTAGCTTTAGCTTCAATAAATTAAAATGTTTGAAAATTCAAATAAATGTAAATCATCAAAATTGCTATCAAAAGTGACAGAAATCTTATCAATTTAAGCTTACAAATATTATTAGTGAATTCTTTATAGATAAATTCAAAATTTCCAATTTTCCTCAATATACATTTTAGGATAAATTTTTAAACCGGGTTCCGTTGAATATACAATGAATTTTTAAATAATTTTGTTTGACTTAGACAATTAGAAAATTGGAATTTTTGAATAAATAAATCGAGACAGTCTTAGTCTTATTTTAATGTAGATTTATTAAATTAATACATAATTCTAAAATAGTAAAAAAAAAAAAACAATTGAATTTAAATAGTCAATTAATAAATTTCAATAAAGTTTCTATTTTTTGTATATTTTTGTTACGTCATTTTTATGTTACACTTTTCTTTTTTACTTTGGCAGTACAAAAATAATTGTTTCTTTTTTTTTTAAATTTATGTTCTCTTTTTTATATAAACCTGAGCCTTGATATTTTTTTTTTTTTGCTTACTAAACTAAATGTAAATATCTTAAATTAGCTACTCTATGAAATAAACAGCTTCGTCTTTTATTAATTATAACGACGCGTATTTCCATTGCGAAGTGGTGAACTCAGCTGTGGATGACCATAAATAAAGGATTCTTCCTGTGTCATTGAGTTCTGTTGATGGCTGTGTGAACGATTTGGGCTACCTGTAAAATATTAAAAGATTATGATTATTATAAGTTATAGAGTTAACTTTTTTTTTTTAGGAATACTTACCGCCCATAGATTGATTTGGTGATGAATTAAAAATTGATGTATTTGGCGAATAAGAATTTCGACTTCTTTTTGGCAGAAAAGCTAAAGAAAATAAAAAAAAGGAATAATTGAAATGTTAATATTATAAATTTACATTTATATATATTATAAATAATATAATTATATAATTTTATAAAATATTTTTTTATTTTACACTCCCAAGTTTTTTTTTTTTTACATAAAATTCAACCACAAAATTCTCGCACCTCATTTCATGTAAAACAAAATTCAAGTTAAATTCTCTGATATACTATCACTTTCACTGGCAAGGCATGACATGACCCACTACCCCCCCCCCCCCACACTTTACTTTCCCCTCACTATCATGCCAACAAGAGCTTGTAAGTAATTAGTAAAGCGTTCTTTAGGCATGAAAAATGAGCGTGGAAAATATAGTGAGAAACATTTTTGGCACAAAAACACAACACGACGACGACAACGCAACATACACACACAGCCAAACACACACATACATACATACAGAGAAACGCAACAAATAATTTAGCTATTAAAATTAGTGTAAAAATTACGTGCAGATGGGCGAGTAAAATAAACAAAACAAAGCACAAAAAAAAAGCAGAGAAGGGCAAAAGAAAGTGATAGGGAAAGAGCAAGAGCAAAAGGAAGTTTGGGGCAAAAAAAAATATAAAACAAAAAAAAAAAGACAGCAATGATAGAAGAGCTGGGCTTGGCTGTTGGACAACTTGCTGACCTGACCTCGCAAAATAAAAAAACGAAAAAAAGGCAAGAAGAAACGTAGAAAGAGAGAGAGAGAGAGGAGAGAGAAAAAGTGAAGAAAAAGCACACACAAATCTTAAGTAATTAGACTAATTTTGTAATTAAGGTAATTTGACTGTTGGCGGCAGCGAGCGCAACAGCAACTGAAGCAGCAGCAGCAGCAACCGAAGCAGCAAGTTGTGTCCCATTGCTGATAAAATGCTAAATACACTTCAGTGGAAAAACGTGCGCTTATCACAGAGACTGTCCACCAACCCCATCCCTTTCCTTGCTCCCCTATTGCTGTTGCAAACTTAAGCAAGTGTTGGGCAAAAACTTTAAATCCGAGAGCCTCGAGAGAAATCAAGTCAAAATTTATTTCGTATATATTTTACACATATTATTAGCATGATTTTTCTACCCACTATTAATTTATTTGCTTTGCATTTTATTGGGTCAACACGACGTTGCGTCTTCCGTCTTGCTACAAATGTCCTTCAACTGCAAATATATATATATATAGTATATATTTATGGCCTTAGTGTGCAGTATACATTGAATTTGTATAGAATTGTATTTGGAAATCAAATTCAATTGATTTTCAATGTACATTTTGAATTGTGTTTGTGTTATTTATGTTTGTGCAGTTGCCAATAGGCGATGCTAGTTAAATAGCTGATTAGCATATATAGACTTAAGATTTTTGCCTTTAGCATTAGGTCAAACGTAACAAAATCAAAAGATTGTGTGTGAGAGTGAGAGTGGAAGAAAGAAAGTATATTTATATAAGTCAACTCTATGGAGAGCTGCTATAGAGTTTCTGCAGTCACATCACGCTTGAGAGTCGTCCGTTTCATTCCTTTTATCCCCAGACCCGTCTTTCTGCTCTCCATATCTCCCCAAGGAGTTTTGCTAAAGACTAAAGCCGATGCTCGGCCACAGGCTAAAGAAGTCAAAGCTGCAAAAGCAACAACAGCAGCAGCAGCAGCAAATGAAAGAAAAAAAAAAAAACAAGTCGAAGCTAGAAAATCAAAGTTTAAGTCATAAATAAGAAATTTTTCCCAGAGAGGAGCGAGAAAGAGAAATGGAGAAAGAGAGAGAGTGAGTAGTGAGAGGTATTTAGAGCACTCTCAACTGATGATGATAGTGCAAAGACTGCGGCCTGTTATCGCTGTGTGCAAAGTTTTTGGTATTCATGCACGAAATGACTAAAAACTTAAAACTAATAGAGAGAAGTGTGTGTTGTAGCAGCAGCAGCAGCAGTAGCAGCAAAAGTTGTGCGTGGCTGCCCTGAGGGGCAAAAGGAAGAGACAAAGGGGTGCTGCTGCTATTGCTAGTGATGCTGATGTTGCTACTGCTTGCTGCTAGTTGCTGCTGCTACTGCTGCTGCTGCTGCTGCTGCTTTCTTCGTCGACTGTGCACTCAAAATTATTAATTAAACTTACCCTCAGAGTTGAGTTGCGTGACGCCCTGCGTCTGGAAGAAGGATATGTAGACTGTAAAAGAGATAAGAGAAAAGAAAAAGTATAAGTAAAAAACAAAAGAATGAAATGAAAAAAAGATATAGAAATATAAAGAAACTAACTGCAGGCAATACGTATATATATATATATATATATATGTTTATATGTTTTAAAGATATAGCAGATATATAGAAAGAGAGAGAGAGAGAGATGCTGTCATGCCACATACATGTGCGTCGCGCAAACTGTATGTTGCAATTAATCAAGTTGCAGTTGCAGTTGCATTTCTTTTGTTTTTTTGTTATTTGTTTATGTTGTTGTGTCAGCGCGCTTTGGGTCACTTTTTTTTGTGTGTGTGTGTGAGCGTTGCCGAGGCAGCATCATGGCATGTTGCACGTTGAGTACAAGAAGCAAACCGTAAACCGTAAACAGGACAAGAGTAAAGAGTGTAGTAAAAGTTCTTATCACTTTTGCGGTTGGCAAGGCGAACAAGGTAAAGCCCCTTGTTAAGTTCTGCTTCTTCTTTTGCTTAGAGCTACAAAACATTTTGTTGTCTGTTTTTTTGTTTTTTATTTATTTTTTTTTTTTTTTATTGGGTGTAAAGTGTTTTCGAACCGATAACACCCTAAAAATAACCCAAACAACCAACAACCGGACGGACAACAACAGCAGCAGTAGCAAGAAGAAGATGAAGAAGACAAACAGACAACATTGAAAAATGGCAAACACAGCGAAAACTTTTGTTGTCCCAAAAAAAAAAAAAAAAATACAAAAAAAAATACAACTATAAAAGGACAAACAGAACTCGACACAGAGTCAAAGTCGAAACTCAGAACTCTTGGAACTTGGAACATGGAACTTGGAACTTTGGGGGAACTACTAGCAATGTTAACTCGACGACTATTGCAAGAGAAGAGGCTGATGTGCTGCGTGTAAAAATGCAAGAAAATGGCAAAGTTTAACGAAGCGCGTTTTGGACGACTAAAACGTAGAAGCGTCACTGCAAGAAAAAAAAAAAAAAAAAAAACAGAAAAAGGTCTGCGTCAAAGAATAACGCCAAGGATGCTGGCCCGACACTGAACCCTGGACTTGGGCTGCAGCAGCGTGCCAGGTACAAAAAAAAAAAATAGAAGAGAGACACGAATTCAGTGGCAAAGAAACTGAGCAGTGAGAAGAGAGAAAGCGCAAGGTTCGTTCTCGCGCGCGCTTGACTTGATTAAAAATTCATGGAATTTGCGATTAACTGCAAACAGCAAAAGCAACAACAATAACTGGCAAGGATATGCTCAGCCAGTGTCTCAAACATTTATGATTTATTGCCTTTGGCAGACAAACACACAAACACACATCACACACACACACACACACAGACACACTAACAACATTCTCGTCCTTTTTTTTTTTGTTTGCTGTTGTTGCATGATTTATGCGCCAATAGAATAACTATTAAGATATATATATAATATATATATATATAGAGCTTAAAGTGAATTTGATATATAAAAAAAATAATATAGTATTTCTTACCCCATATAGATATAACAACAATAATCATTGTTGTTACTATAAAGCTTAGATTATCGATAATTAATTGCAGCAAGGGTCCAGCACGACGAGTCGTACACATACTGCTCAACGTTGTGTCACTAACAATGGGAACCTGCAACGATAAATGATGAAAAGAAGATTAGTTTAAGTTTATTGTCACTTAATTTAATTATAAAAATTGTATTTCTTTTTTTTTTTTTGTTAACAAATCAATTATAAGAAATGTCAGAAAAAAATCCTTTTAACTGACCAAAAGGCAACTGACAACTGTAATTGGCTCAAAATGCATTTTCCAACTGAGTGCTATGTGAGTCTGTCTATTCACCACTTGGCATTTCGAATATTATATTCTTACAGCTAGTTATGTCCTTGGGCCAGACATAACAGTGCTGTCTTTTTAAGGACACGATGTGGCAAGGACAAATGTTAATGTTGAACAAACAAAATGGAAAAAACTGAGCGCTGAAAGATGCTTGAAAATAATTTTCAAGAAAATGATTTTATGACAATTTGAAAAATATATAATTAAATTTAAATATTTCAATTTAAGTTAAAAATAAAATATTTCAAATTATAAAACAATAAATTCAGTTTCCGAAATATAAATATTTAAATCTAAAATATAAATAAATATAATATGTAAATAAATATAAATGGAAATATGTATGAATATAAATATAAATATAAACATTTATAAAAATAAAAAATATATATATAAAAATATATTTATAAAAATATATATATAAAAATATATATATAAAAATATATATATAAAAATATATATATAAAAATATATATATAAAAATATATATATAAAAATATATATATAAAAATATATATATAAAAATATATAATTAAAAATTTTTAAAAATTAAAAAATAAATAAAAATTAAATTTAAATAAAAAAAATTAATTTAATTTAAAAATATGATATTAAACTAAAAAAAAAAAAATTTAATTTAAATTAAAAAAATTAAATTATTAAATTTAAATTTACAAAAAATTAATAAATAAACTGCAAGTAAATAATACAAAACAAAAAAAAAAATTATAATAATAATTGTAAGAAATTATACGCAAATTTATTTATAATTATCAATTGAAAAGCTTAAATTTAATTTTTAAATTATAAAAATAAACAATAAAAGATTAAATTAATTCACAATTGTAAAGCAAAAAATTATTCAGCATATTTAATATAAAACTCGGATTATTTTCTTTCTATAGTTCTTCAACTTTTGTCGACAATAATAAAGAGAGAGAGGAAGAGTATGTAGAAATGGGAGAGGGGGAAAAAAAGAGGCAGCCTGCCACAACACAAGCTTTGTCGCATCTGTTATTGTTGTTGTTGTTATTATTGCTGCTGTTGACCAAGTTAAACCAACGCAGTTTAAGCCAAGTGCGGGACAATTACAATGCTGTTGCTGCGGCTTCTGGCTTCTGCTGTTTCTGTTGCTGCTGTGGATTCTGCTGCGATTGCTGCCATTTTTGGAGCCAAGAAACAAACACGAAACTGTCTCCCGTGTCCCATGTCCCAAGTCCCGTGTCCTGTTGTGTCTGTGTGTGTGTGTATGTGTGTGTTATCCCCACCCGTTGGGAATGGCAGGCTGGGGTTGGCTTTTTGGGCTAATAAATGAGCATGGCGAGCATTGCGAGACGATGCCGAACAACAAGCGATCGACTTATGGAACTGAATTTATTGACATGATGTGTGTGTCCCCAAAGCGTTGAATGAACAGACACCAACACAAACACACAGATGAAACAATAGCCTTGGTCAAGTCATAGTAGTAGTAGTAGTAGTATGGGGGTAAAGTACAAGAGCCGCAAAGTACACAGATAGCAAGAGGTTGACGGTTGAAGTAAACGTGCAGCAGAAAGAGACAGAGAGAGAAGCGGAAGAGAAACACAACGAGCACATACTTAACGACTTTGCCTTTGTTTATGTGAAGCTATATGCGAGATAGCGTTTATAGATGAACCCAACGCGGAACAGAAGAAACCATGGAGAGCAAGCGTGCCACTACACAGCACTGACTGCTGTTCTTTGCCCCTCTACAAGCCGCTTCAGCAGCTCTACGCTTACTCAATTTATGCAATTTTTGCCACGAAGCGGTATGGACATGGTCAAGATATACGCCATTTTGCTGTTTTCATGGCTACAACTGGCCAATTTCATGCAGGGGAAAAAAGTGTAGGGGGAGGCAACTATATAAACGAAACTTATTTATGCAATTCCGTTTCGGCTTTATATGAACAGCAATTTTTATATAAATTTATTTCTTCTCCTTTTTTTTTTATTGGTAGAAAGAGGTAAAGGCAGCAGCAGCAGCAGTAGTAGTAGTAGTAGCAAGTGTCAGAGGTTACAGCTTACTGTTTTTATTTTTTTCTGTGGCACTGTCTTTAAATGCAGCAACTGCTGCTGCTGCAACGTGCAGTGTATATTAAATTGCAGCCCCTGCAGCTAGCTCTGTGAGGGGACGGCAATAGTAAATGTTGAAAACTTTAGCAACACAAATTGATACGCGCGCTGCGCTCTCGACTTTTTCAAGTTTTTGGCTATCAGTCTGTTTGCACTATCTAATGGCATCAGGTAACCAATGAAAAATGGCTATGAAAGCGTATTTACATTTGCGCTTATTGCAGCTGCAGCAGCAGCAGCAATAGGAGTATGAACAGACAGAAATCGCCATGCTAGCCAGTTGTAGCTCCAAAACCCGGGAAGGGGAAGAAACTAAACAAACAAAAACAAGAAATTTTTGAAACGAAATTGAAAATGCAACTGAAAATGTACACAAAATGTTGCAATTCCAATATATATATATATATATAGTATAGTATAGTATATATATCTCTATATATAGCTATAGGAAATGTTGAAATATTACTTTCGCACGTGTGGCAGCAACAGTAGCAGCAACACCAACAGCAACTAAATAACAACAGCAACGATTGCAATAAAGCTTAAATCGAACGAAAATTCACAGTAAACAACCGAAAAAAATAATAACAACGAAAAAAAAAAACTAAATAAAATTTATAAAAAAAAAATACTAAATAAAATTCATAGAAAAAAAAATATTAAATGTAATTCACAGAAAAAAATACTAAATAAAATTCATAGAAAAAAATACTAAATAAAATTCATAGAAACAAAATACTAAATAAAATTCATAGAAAAAAAAAAACACTAAATAAAATTCATAGAACAAAATACTAAATAAAATGCATAGAAAAAATACTGAATAAAATTGATAGAAAAAAAATGCTAGATAAAATGCATACAAAAAAATACTAAATAAAATTCATAGAAAAAAATACTAAATAAAATGCATAAAAAAAAAACACTAAATAAAATGCATAGAGAAATTTAGTTATTAGCTAATAAAAACGTATAGAAACTCAATACTATATCAATATTATATCTATCCATGACAATATACAATTTCATTTTTATAGTTCAAGGTTTATTTTTCAAAACTTGTTGCTAATTTATTTATTTATTTTCAATTTTTTTTTTTTTTGCATATCCGTTTCTGTCGCTTTAATGCATTTATTTTAATATGCTAAATTTCATAATCATTTGCAAAAAATTTTTATATTTGATTTAATTTTTGCATTTTATGCCATGCACAAAATTGTTTTTTCAACTCGAATTAACAAGTTTGAACTTGAATATAATGCATGCGAAAAACAGTTGTTAGTGAGAAATAGTTAAAAATGAATTACAAAACTTATAGCTTTATATAGCTAGAAATAAATTAATATTTTGTTGAATATTTCTAGATATTGCAGGCGTAAAAAAACCTTTTCATACTAAAACTTGATTTTCAAATGATTTAAACTATGACAAGATGTATTTTTGCTCTCAGTGCTGATCATGAATATATAATATATACTAAGTCAGCTTAGAGATGTTACAAACAAATTAATATAAACTCTTTGCAAGTGTATTAAAAAATAAATGCTAATAATTTTCAATTGAATTTATAGAAAACTTACCTCAATATTTTGATTTGTTTCCGGTGAGAAAACCGACACATAGAAATGCTCATTGGGTGGAAAATCTTTAAGGAAACGCACACGATATTTGGCAAGTCCATGAGTTTGCTCAATTAATTCAGTTGAAATATATTTCGCATCTGATGGTTTGACCTGTAAATGCAAAAACAATGTTTCAATTGTAAATATAATTTAATTAAATATTTATAATTGCACACACACACACACAAACACACTCTTACACACATACATTTATATATATATATATATATATATATATATATATATATATATGCAATCATAATAACTGCGTAAATGAAATGATATAATTATTTTCTACAATTCTGCTTCAACAGAGATTTTTGGCCCAGCAACAGCAACAGCAACAACAGCAGCAACAACAACAACAACAACAACAAAAATAATAAAAGCTTTACGGCTATACTATAGTTGCACATTAGCAATCGCACACTTGGAGGCATGGGCGTGCCCATTAAATGGAAAGAGGCAGCAGAGATTGGTTTATGCATGCATGTACGACGAGTATTATGTTTGCAGCAGCAGAGCAGCAGCAGCAGCAGCAAGCAAAAGCAGCAAAATATTACCTTATGCGTATGAAATGAATTTTGATATTTTGTGTGGCAAAGAGACTCAATGTTGTGCGTGTTGCAAATTCATTTAATTAAAATGTATTTGTGTGACAACTCACACACACACAAACTCACACAAACACACATACATACGCGCATGTACAGACAAAAGATACAAAGTGTTAGTGTTGTTGCTGTTGTTGATTTTTATTGCATATAAGAAGAGGCAGCAAAACTTTTGTTTTTCGAAATTGCAATTTTCTCTCAATTGTCGCACTGATGCACAAAGTGTTGCAATGCTCGACATGTTGTTTCTTTCGAGTTTATTCTTTATTTCTTTATTATTTATTATTTGCACAACACTTTTACTGATGCCAGAGCCTGATAAATAATAAGAATAATAATAATCAAATATTTTATATAATATTTTTACACGCACACAAATTTTCTTAATTGATTAAAAACTAAAAAGTTCAAAACATTTTTCAATTTGTGAATTTCATTTAATTGTATTTGCAAGTTTTCTTTCTATTGATAAATATATTTTGAAAATGTCTTATGAATAAATGAAATAATTGAACAAAATTTGCAAATAGACAATTAAATGACAAATGCATAAGCAAGACTAAAAGTTACCCTGTAATTGTTTGGTGTATAAGCTAATTGTAGTTGCAGCTTCTGCTGTCTGTCTACTGCTGTCTACTGCAGCTACTGCTGTCAGTCTTATTCTTTCTCTTTTTATGCTTTCTATTTTTCTCTTTTGTTTTTTTCCATTTATAGTTTTCCCCTTAGTCGCGCATACTCAATTTAAGCACATTTAATATTTAATTTTTTTTTGCACAAATTTTTGTTTGCAAAATTAATGTGAATAAATGCAAAAAAAAATAAACAAATTATGATTGCAGCGGATATGCAAGCAAAGAACGCGTGGCAGCAACACAGAGCAAGCTACGCTGCTGACATATCCGTAGACAAAAGTGTATAACTGTATACATAATATATCTATATATATATGTTTATATAGCAATAGCTATTGCACGACTAGCAAATACACTGCAAATAAATTCACATTCATGTCTCAAATGAAACTTTAACTAAGTAAATGTTGTAAGTATAGTTATGACAACTCAATAGCTCGCTCTCTCTCTTTCTCTCTACATTTTACAGGGTATTTTAATAACACGTATCACAACAATTATATAAATATGTAATGTGAATTACTTGAAAAAACAAAATAAAATAAAATGTAGAGAAGAAAAATAAATACTCAAAATGATATAACAACAATTTTATTAAACGGAAGTTGCAAGCATATCAACAACATCAGTTACAGCAACAGCAACAACAACAATAGCGACATGCAGAAAAAAACAAAAACAATTCTTATTAGTCCATCGATAATACACGAAGGATATTTAATTATTAATTGAAAATTATGCAGACCAATGCGCTTTTAACCAGCGCATCAGCAACAACAACACTAAAAACAACAATATGAACATTACATACACTTGTAAACTATACATGCATTAATATGTAAATATATCTATATATGTATATATATAAATTATTTAATATATATATATATAATATATATATATTTATATATATATAAACATATACTTTGATATCTGCTATGCGGTTGCAGTTGCCAACGCCGTTGTTGCTGCTACTGCTACTGATGCTGCTGCGGCAGTTGCAATTGCAGACTTTACAGTCTTGTTGTCTGTTGCAGGGCAAAAATTGTGAATTTTAATAAAAATTGCCGAGTGCACTGAAATTGACAGCCGCATAATTTGCCTTTTTGTGGTCTCCTGTGAGTTGAATGCAGCAAGCATTAAATGATTAATTGTTAATAAACAATAACAACAACAACAACTACTACTACTATAGCAAGTAGGCAGCAGCATTCAACAACAACAATAAACAGTAAAAATTAATAATACTTTAATATGTTTAAATACTATAAAAACAGACAAAGATCTGACACTATATTGTTGATGCTAACACACTTAACTTTAGCAACGAGATGCAGCAGCATTTACCATACAATAAAAGCAGAGTATAAACAAAAAATTATCATTGATGAAATGTTTTATACGCCCTGAAAGTTTCGACGAACTATATTTGCAGTAAAAATTTCATTCTAGACCGATTTTTTCTATGGCAGCTATATGATATAGTAGTGCGATTTGAACTAAACTTGGCAGCAATGTTTTAGTCATTATTAATCATAGTTAAAGTAAGTTTTAGCAGTATAACGTAACATATAGAAAAGTTGTTCATACAAACAATAAATTATGGAGTGATTATTTATATGGCAGCTATATGTTATAGTAATCTGATTTTTGCCAAATATAGCTGACTTATACAAGTCATCCCTAAACCTTTGTCCTGTAAGTTTTCGCCAGAAAACTTAACGTACAAAAAAGTTTTTCATACAAAAACCGATCGTTCCTATGACAGCTATATGATATAGTAGTCCGATTTGGCAAAATTGATATGAGCTATGTAAGTTGTCACTAAACTAATATACTGTAAGTTTCAGCTGGATAGATTTAATAACAAAGAAAAAATACCACTTTAGGCCAATCATTCCTATGGCAGCTATATGATATAGCAATGTGATACGACTCGTCTCTACTTATATAAGACTTTGGGCAATAAGAAATATCTATGCCTAATTTCATGACGTTAGCTTCGAAACTGACAGACTAACTTATGCTAAAAGAAATGACCAGACGCACTATAAGATTAAGAATTTGTCTGCTGTTGCGAATCATGAATACGAGTATTTAAGTTTTATATAGTAGTGTTAACACTAATATACCCTTTGCAAGTGTATCAAAATAGAGTATGGGTTAAGTTTAACTACATATCGTTATCAAGTTGACATTTAAGTGACTTTTAAACTGTTGTTCGATGACTATGACAATGAAATAGAAGTTGCTTTCATTTACAGACACACACACACACACAGACACATTTGATGATGATACTCATCGAACAAGTCAACAATGTATAACAACAATAGACAATTGTGAATTGAGCAGCAATTGAATGTCGTGTCCTTCGTATAGTTTGACCGAACACTGCCATTAAATTGTGTCCTGCAGTCAATGCATTGTCACAAACTCTGCAAACTGTGCAAAACAAAAAAAAAAATGAAAAACTAATGCAAATTATGTGGCATATTTCAAAATGTGGGGCACTTAACTGTAATTAGACTTGCTGAAATGCAGCTAATATATTATATATATACTATGACAGAGCGAGTAAAAGAGACAGACTGATGATAGAGATAGATAGAGAGAGAGAGAGAGAGAGCGAGAGTGCAAAAACAAATAATGCCTGTAGCTAGCCGGAAACGGAAGTCAAGCAAAATGACTGTCATTTTGCATTTTTGCAGACATATAAATGGGGGCGGTGACGGAAAGGGGATGTGGTGGTGGAAGTGGAGGTGAAAGAGAAGGAGAAGAAGAGGAATGTTAAGAAAGAGCTGCTGCTGCTGCTGCTAGCTGAATTCTGAGGTTGGACATTGACATTGCAAGGAAACTTCAGCTGCTGCTGATGCTGATGCTGCTGTGGCAGTAGTAGCCGCAACTGCTTGCGGCAGCACTTGCGGCATAACTGGCAACAATGGCCGATTGTCTGACTGTCTGTCAGCTGCCTGCCTGCTTGCTTGCCTGCCAGCCTGCATGGTAAAAGCAGAGCATGAAAGTCCATAAGGAAAGAAACTTTTTGAATTCATGAAATACTCAGTGCGAGTGCAAGCGCAATGCCATCGTACTTTCAACACTTGTCGTACATAATATTGTACTTTAGTGCACACTGCCACTGGCTATATCTATATAAGAGCTATGAAGCTTGAAACAGCAGCGCGTACATTGTAAAGCAATTTCCTGTATTTTATTACCACATAAAATGTACGAGTCCTTCAACTGCAACGCCAACGACGACTGCTACGGCTACGTCTACGGCTACGACTGCTATTGCTACTACTACTACTTTCTACTTATGATTGTTTCTCAAGGCATGCGTAGGAAAAATTGATAAAAAAAAAAAAAGAAAAGAAAATAATATACGTAGCCAACTTTAAGACATACTTCAAGCTTAGATGCACATACAGACAGACAGACATCAGAGCAAGAGGTAAAAAGAGTTAAGCCAGAAAAAAAAAAGAAATGAAATAAAAGCTAAACTCAGTGCTCAGTCATCAATCTATGTCGACATTCTCTGTGTTTGTCTGTCCTGTCTATTTTGTCTCCCACACTCACTCACCTGCAGCTTTTGTAATGCCTTGTCCAGTCCACTTATATGCAACTCTTGCAATTTCAATTCATTCACTTGCAGCGATTCCAATGATACTTTAATACCCGGCACCAATTTCAATGTCATTGTATCTAAAACATTATTGGACATTGAAGCCTATAAGAAAAAAAATGTAAATAAATATTACAAAATTCACATAAGAATAAAAAAAATAAAAATAAAAAAAACTTACCTCTAATTCTAGATAAACATTATTTGATTTCATAATTGATAATAATTCATTGAAATTTGATATCAATTCTAAGCGACATGCATATTGTGCACTTGCCGCATCAAATATAGCATCAACTTGATATAGTTTCAATAGACGTTGCCCCAATTCATCTTTGGCAACGAGACGACAACTGAATACATCTACAATGATCTGTTGTTGTTGCATTTGATTTATGCATTTCGTTATGTTTTGTGCAATCTGAAATAATTGTATGTACATACAACAATGAGAATCACTCTCTGTCTCTCTCTCTCACTTTCTCTATGTTTCTATCTCTTGCAGTTTGTTAGAATTTTCACTCTTACCAGATTGCTATATTTGTCGGTTTGCATGTGATTGCGTAGCACCAACTGTGCGCGATACTCAGTGCCACTGAATATGTCCAGAGATTTGGTAAACACAATCTGAAATAATAGCAAAATGCCGTCAAGAATTTTGAGTTATGACCGCAAACAGCAAATACACAAACACACACACACACACACACAGACAGCAGTGTGTGTTAGTTAAAACTAGGTTAAAACCTTACCGCATCCGATTCACGCAATTCCAAATCATATTTGAGGTAACCACCGCCACGTCGCGTTCTGTCACCACATGTCACCAGCACCTTCTCACCAAGTTTCTGCTGATGATTTAGTACTCGCGCAATGCCTGTAAAAAAAAAAAAAAAATTTTCAATTTCAAACTTAAGTGCACTGTATACGCAAAAGGACTTCTTTTTTCTCTCTCTTTCTCTCTTTCTGTTGACTTCTCATTCTTTCACTCTTGCAAGTTCAATAACACTTGAATCAAAAACTAATTACTGTTGGCTACAGCTCAAATTTAATTACTAATCCGAAAATGAACAAAGACAAAAACTTTTGCAGCATTTTCACAATGCGAGGGCAGTTCTTAACATTTTTGTCACATTAAAGTCAAAAAGCTAAAAAATCAATTGAAATTAATAAAATAAAATAAGAGTTTTCTAAGTGTAGCAAAAATATGAATTTTCTTTAGCTTGGCATAAAATACAAATTGCGATTTTCATTGACTCCTTTCAAAAACTGCCCCAAAAACACAAAAACACACAGACACACACACACAGATATACTCAATAATTTTATGCCTTGCTGCCAAATATTGAAGGAAAATTTGTAAAATTCTTAAAAGAGAAAGACAGGAAGAGAGAGAGAGAGGGAGGCACGGCATAGGGAGAAGATGGTGCGGTGTGTGGTTCAGTTAAAGCAAAATGTCTACGCAAAAGGCCTAAAATATGCAAGCAATGTCGTCAATTCTACAGCGCGACGTTACGTTGCCAAACAAACAACGATATTAATATTTGATGGCATTAAATATGCTTCAATGATTTTTTACCTGTAGTATCTTCTCCAACTCCTTCCTTCATCACCTCCACCATCTCTTACTTGTCCCATTTTGACTCTATGTCTCTCTCTCACTCTCTCTCTCCCTCTCTAACTCATACTCGTACTTCTAGCTCTTTGGCATGTCAATGCAAATGGTGCGCCGCATTGAATAGTAAATAACATCGCTCAACGAAGCATAAAGATGAGGGAAGAGTAGAGGACAGAGTAGAGCACTGAGCGAATAGAGAGCAGAGAATTTTCTTTAAAGTGAAAACTCTTCAAGGTAGCAGAGAAAATGGGTCAACGCAATGGACAAGGCAAAAAGCAAGGCAAGGCAATGCTGGCTACTCAAATGTAGCATAAATGATAAGCGCAAAACACACACACATACACACACACGCACAGACAGAGACACAGAACATACAAAGATGAAAGGCCAATGGTAAGTAGAGTAATATGGCATGAACAACAAGCAGGGAAGAGGAGAAGAGAAGAAAGAGAGAAAAAGAGATAATAATGACAATCAGTTGACAGACAAGAAGCTTAAACTGTATTTTTGGTCAATGTAACATAGATTTTGCCGTTTTTCATTTACATTTTCGCTTTTATGCGTTTAATTAATTTATTCGACACAACATGACATGACATGTTCGTGCATGTATATACATATATATATATTCACATGCATATATTGAAAGCAAGGACAACATTTTGCTGTAAATAATAAAACAATGCATAATACACACACAAACACACATACACTTATACATAGAGAGAAAGAGGCTTTAGAATCTTTATCTATTGTTTAATAAAAGAGAAGAGAGTAGAAATTGTAGTTAAATTAATTTTGAAGCACTGCAGGCGACATCAAGCTAATTGTTTTGGGAGTTTTCTTTTGGGGTTTGACAACCATGACACAAAACAGCTTTGATTTTCCACTTTTGCTTTGCACTCGCTAACAAACAGCAGCAGCAGCAGCAGCAGCAGCAGTAGCAGTAGCAACAGCAACAGCAGCAGCAGTGAGCGAAAGCAACAACTAAAAACTAATCTGCAGCTGTGAGAAATATTGGCTATATAAATTGCTTGGGGATTTTACCATGCCTTTGGTCACACAATGAACCAAGACAATGCCAATTGAGTGGCAAAACTGATCATTTTAAAAAAGTTCATTTTAAAGCAGACTAATAGATGCTCTGTCAGCTCAGAGCATGTCTTGTTTATCTTGTTATGAGATTTAAAATATACTTTAAGCTGTTATCAGCAGAACATATTCATACTATCGTAAACAAAACTATCGAAACTATAGAATCTATCGACCATACCAGAGTTAGCATGAAGTATAAATTTATAGAGTATATTATCATATGCATCATATACAATATATCAGTATAATTATATTTAGACTTTCCTCTACGCTACACTCTAAGAAAAAATTGATTCTTAGACTATCGCAAAGAAAACTATCGAAACCATCGACCATAGAATTTACTAGAGTTAGCATTAAATATAAACTTATAGAGTATACATCATATGCATTATAAATATATATCAATATAATCATATATAAACATTCCCGTTCGCTACACTTAAAGTTGATTCTTATACTATCGTAAACAAAACTATCGAAACTATAGAATCTATCGACCATACCAGAGTTAGCATGAAGTATAAATTTATAGAGTATATATCATATGCATCATATACAATATATCAGTATAATTATATTTAGACTTTCCTCTACGCTACACTCTAAGAAAAAATTGATTCTTAGACTATCGCAAAGAAAACTATCGAAACCATCGACCATAGAATTTACTAGAGTTAGCATTAAATATAAACTTATAGAGTATACATCATATGCATTATAAATATATGTCAATATAATCATATATAAACATTCCCGTTCGCTACACTTAAAGTTGATTCTTATACTATCGTAAACAAAACTATCGAAACTATAGAATCTATCGACCATACCAGAGTTAGCATGAAGTATAAATTTATAGAGTATATATCATATGCATCATATACAATATATCAGTATAATTATATTTAGACTTTCCTCTACGCTACACTCTAAGAAAAAATTGATTCTTAGACTATCGCAAAGAAAACTATCGAAACAATCGACCATAGAATTTACTAGAGTTAGCATTAAATATAAACTTATAGAGTATACATCATATGCATTATAAATATATATCAATATAATCATATATAAACATTCCCGTTCGCTACACTTTAATTTGATTCTTATACTATCCCAACGAAAACTATCGAAACTGCGGAATCTATCGACCATACAACATACAAGAGGTAGCATAAAGTGTTAATTTATAGAGTATATATCACATATTTATAATCATAATCTCATCATAATAATCATATATAAACATTGCCCTACGCTACCACTGTAAGAAAAAGTTGATTAATTTTCAATAATTCAAAATCAAAATTCAATTTATAACTAGCACTAATATAATCTTGTAATCATCATATATTATAATTTGCCATCTATAAAATGTTAGCCAATAATTATTGCTGCACTTGCATAAACTTTTAGAAAAGAATCTAGAAAAAACCTAATAACTTTTACGACTATGCCACAAGATGTTATACACGCATATATCGAGAGATAAATTGTAAAAGCAAAACTACTTTGCAAAACAAACTCAAAGTTGACAAAGCTGACAGTTGCAGTTAAAGTTTACTAAAAAGTTTCTTTCTATTTTTTTTTTTTTTTTTTTTTTTGTCTAGATTTCATTACGAAATCTACAAATTAATATATAGAAATTTGCTGCTGCGTGACGACTTGAACACATACATTCATTGCTGACTGTTTTATCCTCCACACACACACTCTTATATTTCTTTTTAATTCATCAAACATCAGAGACAAAACTATTTTCTTTTTGCTGTTGCTTATTTTTTTTTTATTTTTATTTTTTATTTTTAAGTAAATGAAATTGCTGTGCAACAAGCTTGTAGCTTTTAACGCAACGGAGCTTTCAACAGTTTTTTTTTTGTATTTTTGGCTTAAAAAGCAGAAAACATAATTGAAATGCTATTTCGAGATGTTGTCGAATTGAATCGAGAATCGCATAGCATCGCATCGCAACGAATCGAAGGCTTTTTGCAATTTTGTCGAATACTTAAGTTTAGTGCAAGAAGCTTATAGAGAGACAGAGGCGAAAAGCTTTACTGCGTGCCATATTGCCATTGACATTGGCTCTTGTCGCTCTTGTCGTTCTCTTTCGTGTCAATCTATTGCTTTTCACAGTTATGCTTACCACACACCACACAACACACACCATAAGGCACACGGCACACGCATATAGCATTTTTCATTTTCCATTTTCCATCATCATCAATGTTAAAGACGGACGGCTGGTAAAGACAGACAGACAGACAGACAGACAGATAGATAGACAGACAGAGAGAGAGAGAGAGACATATAGAGTGAGAGACAGAGACAGTCTCTATAAACGACGCACATAAATATTTAATACATATTTCAACTCTTAAATTCACTAAAAAGAGACAGCAACATATATTTAGTATTGATATTTGGCAAAATACATAGCATATATAACATATATAATATATATATATACATATATATATTCTATATCTATATCTATATGTATATTTTATCTTTATGTTCGGTTGCAACACGCAACACACGCAACATTTTGCTACAACAACAACAACAAGAACAGCACGAAAGTTGCATAATCTCGCGTTGCTGCCTTGCCTTGTGTCGTCCTGCGCCTTTATTTGCTTTATCCTTTTCTTTTTTTTCTTTGCGCCTTGCGACGTGCAAAGTGTGAAAAATTGTTTTTTCCATCTTCAGTTTGTCTTGCCGCCTCAGAGAGTTGCCTCTCTCTCTCTCTTTCTCCTAAATCTACAGCCTACCTCACAGTTTCCTTTTTTTTGGAGATTTTTTTTTGGGTAGATTTGGTGGCAGCATTGGAGGCGCCCCCCTGTCTTTATGAATAATGTATTACGCTTAGCTGCGCGTTGTGTTGTGAATTACGTTAGAAGTTTATTCAGCAATTGCTCAACTTGAATATAACTCGAGTTGTTATTGTAACTCTCTCTCTATCTCTCTCTCTCTCTGTCTCTTGTTGCTTACTGGCAACAAAATGATATAGTACTAGAAAATAGTAAGCTCCAGTCGAGTGACTAGTTCTCTACAGCACTTGGCGGCGGCTTTGTTCCATTCGTTTGTGTGGATAAAAAAAAAAGTGCGACAAATGGTTTTGTTTCTTTTGCCTAGGAATTGTAAACAATTTAACAGCTGTTTGTGTGTGTCTGCTCTGCAACATATGCTACTAACGGCAGTAGCAACAGCAGTAACATTAACAGCAGCAACATGTTGAACTTAACCAATTTTTACTGTACATTTACGCGTTTACAAATATTTACTCAACACTTTACACGACACTCGAAAACTAAAGGGATGCGCGCACATCACACACAGACACACACATAGAGAGAGAGAGAGACGAAAACAGAGACTGAACACACAGACATAGAGACAGACACAGGCACAGACCTAGGCACAGACACACTTAAAACACACACATTTTCATGTTGAACATAGCTTTATAAAGGTTTGCCTATGGGAGAGTGTCTGTCTTCCTAGCAGCTCTATGCTAATTACCGGGTATAGCATAGTCGAAATTAAGGCATTGAAGAGTCAACTGCAGCTGAAGGAATTCATCTATCAGTTACATACTTATCTTTAAAGTCAGCATACCTCATTCTATCAGGCATAAATTAAATGTACAGCAAAACAAAAGAAAAAACAAGAAAATAGGATTATCTCTGGCGGTCCGAAGATTTCCATACCCTTGCAGTCTTAGAAAAAAACTTTTCATACAAAAACTTAATTGTCGGTCGATGGTTTCTATGACAGCTATATGATATAGTTGTACGATTTAAATCAAATTTATATGAGACTTGTAAGTCGTTACTACTGCAAGTTTCAGCCGGATAGCTTAAAAAATAAAGAAAAAACATAATTTTCGGTCTATCGTTTCTATGGCAGCTATATGATATAGTGATCCGATCCAGCTCATTCCGATTTATATACATCTTATGGGCATAGGCAGGAGATATTAAGCTAGCTATCCTACCGAAAGACTAGTTTGCATAGAAACATGCACATTCGAATTTTCCTATAGTCCCTGTTCAAGTACCCTCCACGCCTCCTAAGATACGTTACAAACTTCTTTCCAAAATAAATATACCCTGCGCAGTTACAGAAAAATTTAGTTATTTTGTTAACTGGGGTGCATCTAAATCAATTGAACAATGGCAACAAGCATACAACTAGCCAAAAGGTAATAATTAATGCAAAAATGTGCAGTAACAAATTGTATTTATATTGGATTTATATCTATATAATATTTGTATTTGTATTTGTTGTGTATAGGAACTATTTTGTATTGTAGAATTGTTATGTTTTTAGCTTGTTGTTTTTCTAGTCATTCTTGTTGTTGTTTCTGTTATTTACAAAAGCGGGTAAAAATAAAGCTAATTGGGTTATCAATAAATCGTACATAAAATATAGGCCAATTTACAGGATTTTTATATATCAACAAAACTAACTCTATATAGTATGTATACGGTATATATGTATATGTCTATCTCTATCTAACACACTTCCTGTCTATATCTCTCACACTTTGTCTGTGAATGTGTGTGTGTGTAAGTCGGTTGTAAACAACACACAAGCGTGTCGACCGTCTGACGTTGCATAAATTAGCATTAAAATTCAAATAGACAATTGTTTGGTCATTGAATTAGCAGCAGAATCAGCAGCAGCAGCAAAACGCGTAAATTGTATTGAAATTCAATTAAAATGATCGATAAAAATAAAATGAAACGCAATGAAAATGTAACATAAAAAGGAAAAAAAAAAAAGAAAACAAAATAACAAACAAAATTCAATAAATTAACAATGTTTGATTACGAGCAATGATTTAAAAATAAAATGTCCAAAACAAAAAAAAATAAAACAGAAATTGTGAAAAAAAATTAAATTTGAAAATTGCAGCAAAATTCAATTGCAAAAAAAAAATATTTAATGCAAAATATACATAAAATTGACTTTAACGTGTTACAAATTTGAATTTTAAATGTAGAAATAAAATGATAAATTAAAAAAAAAAAATTAAATGATAAATGTAAATATAAAAAATAATTATAATAATAAAAATAAATATTTTTTATAAATAAATTAATAATAAAAAATAATTACATATTGCTGAGCTGCAATTACAATTTTCTAACGCAGATTTTGTTTTTACAAATTTCCTTCTACAAATTTTATCTATCTTTGCTTTACTTCAACTTATTGCCTTCAAGTTTCTACATATCAATTTATGCAAATTCTAGCTTTAAAACTTTTGTAAGCTCTTAACAAATAAAATAAACGAAAAACTCTGAGAGCGAGAGCAAGAGAATAATAATAATAAAAAAAAAAAAGCTGAGAGATACAATAATACAAAAAAGAAAAGCATTAGCACTTGGCTGCAGCAAGGTTGCAAAGGTTGCTAAACTACTCACCTGTGTTTTTATTAATCGCCACCAGCTGCTCATTGGAGCTGCTCCAAATCGATGACAATGTTAGCGGTGAATCGAAGCAAATGATGTCACCCACTGAGAAAATTGTCTGTTGTTGTTGTTGTTGTTGTTGTCAGTCGATGAAAATTGTATGATAGAGAAGAGTTTGAAGATTCGTCGGTGCAATTTTTGTTATCCAATTTGAGTTGCAAAATTCCGTTGAAGTTGTGCATGTAAAAACGTTATGTGATATGTATGAGAAAGAGAGCAGCGCGACAGCAAGATAATAAATTATAGCAGTTTTTTTTTGTTTTTACTTAAATATACATATATCTATATACAGTCTATATAACTAATACGTAAAACTCTTAAACATCTTATGACATTTTTCATAATACTAAAACTTGAAACATTTTCCTTTTTTTTTGGCGCTTATTTAAAGATTTTTTTTTGCAAATGAAATTTTGAAACTATTTGGAAAATTATAGAGAGAAACTTCGAATATACGAATAAAACTATAAGCGCATAGAGCATAAAAACGTTTAAGCTAAACACTGTTGCGTAATGCCACAAAAATGTGTGTTTAAGCATAGTTTAAAGTTAAGTTTATCTAATACTAATAAACGACTAAAAAAAAAAAATACAACAAGCGTAAAACTATTCAAATTTTTTCATCTGTGCAATTCACAAACTCAAACTGAATATAAGCAAAAGAATGTTTTATTAAGCTAAAGATACTATATAAAGCCTGCCACAAGTTGAGCTGAAATCAGCTAAACATATGTACATATATCATATATGTAGACATGACACACACACACACACACACACACACATCTTTCTATGCTTACCTTGGTTGGGTAAATGAGTTGAGACTCAGCCACAGACAGTTTGATATAATCCTCGGCATGTTTAACTCCCGTTGTATCCTTTAAACTGATGGCAATCATGTTACTTGTCTCGCGTTGCAAATTCAACTGTGAACAAAAATGTAAAAAAAAAATTTCAAGTTAATATTTTTGTTATTTTTTTTTTGCTTTGTTTTTTAGTTTTAGCTTGGTTTTTTGTTTGTGTTTGCGTTTTAAGTATTTGAAATTTAATGTATGAGTTTTTTTTTTTAAGATTTTTATTTTTCTTTTATTTATTTTTTGGGTTTGTCGTTGTCTTCTTCTTTTGGTACTTTGCTGTGCTGCTTATTTTGTGGCGCGCGGTCAGTCGACAGCCGCAAATTTTAAGAGGCAAAAGTTGCAGCATGTGCGACAACGCATCGTTGCATTTTTATGTGGTGACATCAACGTGCCCCAAGCCCAGTTACGTTACACAAAAAAAAATAAAAAAATAAAGTGTAGCGAAAAAGAAGTAAGTAATAGCATAGACAGCAGCAAGCCGAATACAAATCTACACTAACAGCAAATTTTTTTTTTTATAAATCTTAAAGCTAAAATGAAAATTTGTCCGCTTGAAATAGTAGCTGCAAATACTTGATTAAGGAAAATATATATATTATATAGTACTTGTATTTGTTGCAGTCTTTATAATGAAATTATAATACCCGATGCCGTAAAGCCAGACAAACACATACACATAAAAATAGCGCTGTCCAAGCCATGCGACGTGCCATGCAGCCGGACGCTGAGATTCTTTCGTTTCTTTTCATATTTTATTTTTCTTTTTTTTTTTGTACCTTTTGCAGCCATATATATATAGAGTATATATTTTTGAGTGAGTAAGAGAGCATGAGGTAAGAGTTAGAGCCCAGCATAGCTCAGGTGTGCCAAAGTCAGCTCTTCTCTTTGGCTAGAAGTGCATTAAAATGCAGCGGTTTTTGTTGTTGTTGTTGTTAGACACGGCGGCAAGGCGCGCAAAAATGAAATTGAAATAACTTTTGCTAAAAGTTTAAAGTTCACATTTACATATAGACTGGCCTGGCCTGGTCTGGCCAGGCGTAAAGGTGTAAGGCGTAGGCAGCAGCAGCAGCAGCAGCATGAGGTCAAGCTAAGTGAACCTACAATTCATTCCCTGCTGCTGATGCTGCTGCCGACTGACTTTCTAAATATGACAGGCGAAAAGTTTTTGTCAAGTTGCAAGATTTTAAGTGCTAAAGATAGACAAAGGCATGTGACAAACAGACATTAGACATAAGGGTTAAGCACTCACAATTATAAACTGTACATTGTATAACAACAAAAAAAAAACAAGAACTTACCGAAATTGTTAGATTATTGCCAATTTGTGCATCGACAACATCCTTGGTTGCCAATTCATAGCGTAAACCATTAATATCTTCAATATTATGTGAAAATTCATTGCCAAGATTATCATGCAATGAGACTTTAAATACAAAATTCATGCCTCGTGGTATTTTATGCTCCAACTGTTTCAATTTGATGTCCGGCAGCAATGTGACCAAAATATATTGTACATTCTTCACTTCAATGCCAATGGGTAACGTCTGGTCAACAGTTTTGGCCTGAATGAATAAAATTGAAAAATTGTTAACAGTGAGTGAGTGAGTGAGAGAAAGAGAGAGCAATAGAAAGAGAGTAACATAGAGTAACACAATACAATCCGTATTAAAGCCAAAATGCAATTTTCCAAAGAGGTAAGCCGATTTTAGCACACTCAACTACACACACACACACACACACACAGACAAAGACATAGATAAACAGGATATGCACATACACACACATATATATATACATAGAAACATAGACACACACACATCTACTTACAATTATCAGATCACGGCCGAGCGTATCCTTTGTATGGACAACACCATCTGGCGACACATTGACAATGCCGCTACTCTGAGCATCCAACTTATAGACAGCATCATCCATATTACATTTCAATTGAAGCGTACTTCTCGGCGCTGCCAAAATCCAATCCATTGTTATGGGCTTTGGCGCTAGCAGTTCCAGTGTTTTGAAAACTACGATAACAATTTCAATTTGCGGTTCATTTTTTTTTTTTTTATTCCATTTTCATTTCGTTTGTGTAAGATTGAAAGAGTCAGAAGGAGAGATGATGATGATGATGATGATGATGGCTAACTAAACTAACTACTTACCAATTAGCTCAACGCTTGAGGATGGCAAATGATTACCACCTGCCAATTGTACATTGGCTGTTATGGTGACCTTGCCTGGATTTAATGCGCGTATTCGCACTGAAATTAAATCGTTGCTTTTATACTCGATGCCTGCAGGGTGACGCACACACGCACACAGAGAGTGAGAGAACGTTGAAGAGAGTGGGAGAGAGAGAGAAGAAAATTATGCTTATCAGTTAAAAGTTACAAAATGAATTTTCGTAAAAGCGTTACGACAAAGTTAAGATTAAAATTCTATATGCCATACATATAGATTGTAATAGAATACTATATAGTATATATACTAGAGAGAGAGAGACTGAGAGAGAGTAAATTTTATATTAATATTTAGATTACATTTCAAAATTCATAGTTGAACTATTCATAGAATATTTAAAATTCAGCTAAAAAAAAAAACTTTAAAAAATGCCAAGACTTTGCGAATTTTCTAGATTTCTGAAGAATGCTTCAAATCGATGGAGTTTAAATTCTATATACATAAATATTATAATAAATTCTGGACAAGAGAAAGAATTTTATATTAATATTTAAATTACATTTCAAAATTCATAGACTAACTATTTATAGAATTGTTCAAATGCAGCTAAAAAAAATTTTTTAAGCAATGAAAAGACTTTATAAATTTTTTAGATTTTTCAAGAACGCTTCAAATTGATCGATTTAAAATTTGATATTTAAATTACAACAACGTTCAATCATAATCTATTAAGATTTAAACTTTTTTTTATGAGAAATTAATTTTTTCGACTTTGAATTTTCTAGATAATTGAAGCTACCAGAATTAATTTCATATTGTAATATCTGATAATTTTAAATAAAGATTTTCAGTTTCCTGAAACAAAGACTTTAGAAATTTTTCAGCGGTAAGCAAAATATTTGAAAAACGGTTTATAATTATATATTAATACAAAGATTTAATAATGTATCATAATTTTAATTTATAAAAAACTTTGTTAACTTTGAATTGAAAGAGCTGCCAAAATTAATTTCATATTTTAATATTTGATAATTTTAACCAAAAATTTTCCACTTTCTAAAGCAAGGAAATTTTTACATATATTTTAAGAACGCTTCAACTCGATGAACTTAAAATTTAATAATAAAATTACAATAACATAAGACTAATAAAAAGATTTAATAATCTAACAAAATTTTATAAGAAATTAACTAAGTCTTTGAATTCTCTGAATAATTAAACGAGCTGCCAGAATTAATTTCATATTTTAAAATCTATATAATTTTAACTAAAGATTTTCTATTACCTACTGACAAGTGTAATTACTGCAGAGTATCTATCTATCTTCTCTTAAAGTACAACTTCAAGTAATACTAATAATAGCTATAAGTTCTACATTAAGTTTATGTTTGTTCCGTATCTGTTCCTGCACTGAAACTCAAACGTGCAAGCTCATCGTTGAACAATTTTTGCTATGCGTGCTATTAGTGTGCATTGAGCTAATTAACTTTGCGCTACAATGCGGTATCTAAGCACACATACAAACTATATATGCTAAACATATATATATATTTATAGTTATAATTTCATATTTACCTGCAGTTGTAAATACATTAAAAATCTCAACAACATCCGGTTGATTCACCGTCCATGTTGTACGCATATTTTCCAAAGTGCCCAACACCATGGGCGATAAATCTGGCTGTCCCCACAATGTGGCTGGCATAACGGCACCGCTGCGTATACGCACAAGTGGCGTTCGTACTTGTACGCCAGTTAGTGCAACAACACGCACTTCCACACTATCCTCGGAGACAATTTCATCTTTGCCGCTAATTGGATTCTTTAGCAGGCAACGTCCAGTAATTTTAGTGCTGCCCAATTTATGTGCCGTTAAAATTGCTGATTTCATGCCTGAAAAAAAAAAACAATAATAAAAATTTGTATTTAAATTTGCAACTGCAATTGCCAAGAGCTAGACTTACTTGCAACATGTTGCTGTTCTACGTTATAAACAATATTTGTATTAGGTTGTGGTCCACCCTGATAATATATCTGTATGCTGGAACCAATGACAAGCGTTGAATCCCGCGGATAAAGACGAATTGGTGTAAACACTTGTATATTCAATGGTTCACTCGACACTTGATGTTCACGTTTGCCCGTTTGGAAAAGTATCTTTGTTTCACCAATATTATTACCCGTTATACTATAACGTATTTCACCAACACCTAAATTATTTTGTTCAGCCAATTTAACACTTAATATGCTGGGATCAAATACTAATTCAGATAATTGATAAACACTTAACATTTGTGAATCAATATGCAGCGGATTATCATTAGTATCAAATAAACGAACAATTGCTTCAATTGAATTTGTACGTTCAACACGATCTAATGCTGAAACACTTATGGCACCAATACCAACAACAGATATGGATAAATGTGCTGGTTCATTCATTAGACAACGATCGGTTAATTCTAAACGTACATGGCCCAAACGTAATGGTGTTAATACTAATTCTTGTTTCTTTTCATCATGTGTAACCTGTACGATGCCATGTTCAGATAGTTCCAATTGAAAGAAACCACTGCCCTGTGCTGTGGGTAAACGTACACTATGCGTTGGTGCTAAAAATATGCTAATATGATTTTGTGGCAGCAATGTATTGTTCACAGTATGGAAACGTATTTCATTCTCAATGATGGGTGTTGTAACTTCCGATGTTTTTGGCTAGAAATAAAAGTATAATTTAAGTATATATATATATCTATATATATATATTGTTAGCTACTTACATTCTTTACACCAAAAGGTGGACGTTCTGCTTTTAAACCCAATTTGGCCAAGAGTTTATCATTATAATGCACAACTTTGCCTTTAATGCGAAAATCGGGTGCCACTTCATTGAGTGTTAGTATAAGTAAATCTTTTGCTGGTAATGTTACACCATGATCAAACTTTACTTCTGCCAATTGCTGATGTATTATACTATCTGTCTTATAACGTTCATCACCAGCAGCAAATTCCCATTCGATGGATAATGAACTGATATTCATAAGTTTACGATTTTTAACATCTTGCACTTCAATTTCAATATCAAATTTATTTTCCTCATCTTTGAGATATAATAATGATGAACGTAATTCAACTGGACAAGATTGACGTAATTGTTGGCGTGCATATAGCTTTAGGAAACGTGGACGCACACAATAGACTTTAGTAGTAATTTCAGCATTATATGCAGCAAAATTTGTTGCAGCTAATGTATTATGCACACGATATGTAAATTGTGTTTCACCCAATTCACGGCAAAGTATATTAAATGCTGTTAAATCATTTTGTGTATCAAATTCTATTTCCAATACATTTATAATTTTTCCATTGAAATCACTTGCTTTTGTTAATTCAGCTTCTAGTGTAAAGATACGTTTTGGTCCATTGGCATAGATAATATTACGTGATGCACCAATTGGCAAAATGATTTCATTTTCAATAGGATTCAAAACAGTTAATGGCTCAAAGACATGTAAATCTACGGAATCTTGTAAGATTTTATCCTGGAATGTATAGGAGACACGCAATGATGTGCTACCCGTTGCTGTGCTACGTAATTTGAGTACATGACAAGCATCCGTTGCATACACATCTAGTGTATCACTTGCAACATTCTCCAATTGAAATATTTGATGTGAAAAGTCTAATTGAAAGTGTAAATTGTCACATTTAGTGTATGGAACATAGCTGCCATTGACATGTGCATAGACAGCAACATGTAGGCATACATAATCCTTTAATGCTGTCTCAAAATTATATTGTCGTATTTCAAGTTTCTTTGGTGGTAAGAAATAAATTTGCGCTTGTCGTGTAATTTTTTGATTTTTAGTCATTGCCACACGCACAGTTGTATGCATTGTGGCATCAAGTAATTCTTGTGCTGATGCCACTGGCATACGTACATCACGTATCTCAGTTGTTGCTAATCCTTGTGCATCAATTTGTAACACTTGTGGATTGCCAGAGAACCAAACATAATTTGAATCACCGCCAGTTGCAACAAATTGAAATTTTTGTGGTTTTATTGTATTTGGATCAAAGGGTAAAATCACTTTGGCCGGACGCAATTGTAATTTCTGAAAGATTTGCATTTCTGCTTGCACTGAAAGCTATTTGGAAATGAAAAAAATTGATTAATAATAAAGTCACAAAAAGTATTTTATGTCTGAGAATAACTTACATCTTTATAATGTCCATAGACTTGTGTGCCACCTTCACGTATAGCTTCACCATAGAGTCGACTGCCATTACGTGTCTTCTTTAGCACCGTAAAGAGTGATTCATCAAGCTCAGAGCCAATAGCATAACGTGAACCTAATGTTATCTTTTGTCCATCACTTGAATACAAATCCAAGGCAACTTCATGACGTTCTCCCTGCACTGTCATCCAATTATTATGTGGCAACAGACTAATGCCCAATTTATGTGGTTCTGCCACAGTCAACAGTGCGCTAGGACCTTTTGGTTTATCAGTAGAATCATTATCAATACTTTGCGGCATATTACGATCACGTAGAAAAACTTGAGTGCGTCCCAGACGTGAACCGGTGGCCGTATTGCCTTTAAGGTAAGCAATATCAATATCTTCTACCTCAAGATAATATTGACGATTCGTTGTTATATCATGTAATTTATCCATTTTTAATTGTAGTATACGAAAATCAATGGTGTCACCTGCCATGACCGTAACTTCGGATGGCTCAATGATGATGTTGGCCAAAACGCTAATAGTCACCTCTATGGAAGGTACATGTCGATACTCGGCTTGTGGCATACTAACTGCTACCTTGGATGTTCCCGTATTGATGCCCTCCAGCAGTATCATGTATCCTTTGATGCCAGCTGCTTCGAATCTTTCCAATGATGGTGGTACTACATGAAATGGACTGTCCGAGAAGGTAAGAAAACGCATTGCTGGCGGCATACTGCCACTGCCCGATGAAATATCCCAATTGAACTCAATCCCCTCAAGCGTAAAGAATTCATTGCCTTGGGAATCGAAGGCGTGCAGTTCAAATGTTGCTGGCGCTTCTTCCAAATACAATTGTCGTGTCGCTGTCCGTACATTTAGACGATCAATTGTATCGACAATGACGTCACATCGTAGCGTTGAGCCAGTTCCAATTTCCTCGGCGAAAACAATTGCCGTATTGCGGCGTCTCTCGCGCGTCTGTACGGTCACAACGGCTTGGCTGGCACATTCGCTGAAGCCCGTGTAGATCGGGGCAACTGTTATTAAATCCTGACGTGATGATGACCTAATAAATATAATAATTATTAAAATGAATTTGCAATTTTTGATGAAATTGAATTTTAGGTTATAAAGCCGGGGGTGACGATTGTGGCGGCAAAACGCACCATTTGAAGCAATTGCCATCGACAACTTCTAATGTAAAATTGATTGCTTTGTCTTGAAAAATGGGCAATAATACACGCGGGTGGTTTAAATTTGCCGCTTCAATGACATTTTTCAAGTCATAAAACACAAAAAACACTATAAACAAATACAATCTGCACTTCATTTTCGCACATGTATGTAGAGTCTCTACAGTAGAGATGAAAAAAAAACGAAATGAAGCGATTAATAATTAATCACGATGCATATTCTTTGCAGCTATCGATAACATTATTTTTGTGATGAGCTAGTTCAATTCAATTGATTCGATAAGTGTTCAATGAATATATTCTGTAAATAAATTTGGCGCGAAAATCAAACAGTTGGCGCCAATATCAAACATTCTTGAAATTAAAAATCAATTTATATTTATATGTACAAAAACAAAATAAATGGGACAATTTACAATTTGGCCAATGGACCAGCATCTTCTACATATATATCCAATTGTAAATTTTCAATATTATTGGGATCACAAGCATATTGCTTAAAATCTTTAACGCCAGCATCAATTAAAACTTCATCATCAATAAAGAAATTTCCAGTTGACAATCGAGAATCACGCGTCAATATTGCATAAGCTGCATCTGCCATTATTTCAGGTTTACGTGCATACTTTGCACTCTCCGCACCGCTTAACATTTCAATTGCTGCCGTGTGAATTGTTGTTCTTGGCCAAAGTGCATTGACAGCCACGCCCTCATTCTTGAACTCCTCAGCCATGCCAAGCACACACATTGACATGCCATATTTAGCTATAGTATATGCAGTTTGATTACCAAACCAATGCGGCTTCATGCTCAATGGTGGCGATAAATTCAAGATATGAGGATTTTTACTTTTCAATAGATACGGCAAACAAACCTTTGAACTGTATGAAAATTTTGATTAATTTTAAATTGCAATTAGTTAAATATATGAGATTATTATTTTACTTACACTAAAAATGTTCCCCTTGTGTTTATATTCTGCATTAAATCATAACGTTTCATTTCAGTGTCCAATGTTGGAGTTATCGAAATGGCGCTTGCATTGTTTACAACAATATCGATACCCCCGAACTTGGCAACTGCAGCATTAACAGCCTGTTGCACTTGTCGCTCATCTCTAACATCAACAATACAGGGCAAAGCTCGACCCCCAGCCTTTTCAACTATTAAAGCAAATTGGAAGAATTTAAGATAAGATTTGTATGCAAAGTACAAAATCCACTTAATAAAAGCAATCAAAGTACAATCAAACTCACTTTCTTCAGCAGCAGTATAGATAGTGCCCGGTAGTTTTGGATGGGGCTCAGCTGTTTTGGCAGCTATAACAATGTTAGCACCATCTCGCGCTGCTTTCAAAGCAATCGCTTTACCAATACCACGGGATGCACCAGTAATGAAAAGTGTTTTTCCTTTTAGCTTTCTGTACAAAAAAATTAACTAATTGATTAATTTTATCCGCGCAAAATTTTAACGATGTTACCCGTTGTTATTCATGTTTCCAACTGAACTGAATTTGCTTCTCTTATCAAAAGCCGAACGTTGGAACTAGAGATGAGAACAATATACAGTGAGTAGTAAACAGAGTCTTTTTACCGACGACGTTGCCAGAAAGGTCGAAAAAGATTTAACAGCTATTTAACAGAAGCTAGAGTTTACAGTAGTGGAATACGACTCTGCAATTTAATCGCCATACATATCTGTTTTGTTGCTTCAAACATATCGAGCGAAGTAAAGCGATGCTATCGCTTCAACAGTGCTATCGTCTGTCGCGCAGGTTTTCATCAGGGAGCCATTTTCGCTGCAGCTGAAAAACGAAAATTAAATAACATAAAAATGTAAATGAAATGCAATAAATGGCGGAAAACAATATAATAATAATGTGTGCATGTGCTTCAATAGTTTATCAGTGTTTTTAAATTGTTTATTTCGGCCGCGTCTGTCTTGTTGTTGGTTGAGCCACAAGCAGCAGCATCACATACACATACATAAAAAAAAATATACATACATACGCGCTCACAACAGTGGCTGCCGTGTCTGTGACTGTGAACTGTGCGTATGTGTGTGTGTCTGTTTGTAAGCATTTAATTTAGTTAAAAGTGATTCAATCTAAATAATAATCGCTAAAATACAATAAGATCAGTATTGCAACGGTATCTTCCCTAATAAATGCAAAATAATAACTATAAGGCATCACAAATTACAAAAATTAATTAATTAAGTTTAACTGACGACGCGCGACGTTCAGGCGCAACAAAAACACAGTAAGACTGTAAGAGCCAAGCGAGCGAGTGAGAAGGAGATAAGTGCCAACACCCCATGGTTGATCGCGAGTGAGCAAATAAGCATCAACAATATCAGCAAAGAAATAGTATTTCTTTTGCATATATGCGTGTGCGTGTGCGTGTTCGTGCGTGCGTATACATGATTCGTCCTCCTTCTCAGCATAAACAAACGATTGCAATTGAATTGTAATTTGCGTGCTTTGCGCCAGCCATACAGCAAGCTAGCCTGCATATCGGTCTTTGAATGTATATGTGTATGTGTGTGTGACTTTTAAGTGAAAGTAACAGTAACTACAACACAAACTGCAGCAATAACGACACCAACAGCAACAGCGAAAAAAAGCAACAGCAACAGTTAACTTGGCTTCCATTCATATCCATTTGCATTTAATACCTTTACAACTGACGACTGAAGATTATTTTTGGCTCCAGCTCTTCCTTCCCCCTTTGGCCCCCTTTTGCTAATATCCCCATTAAATAAAGGAGAAACAAGAAAAAAAAAAAAAACAACACACACATACAATGGGCAATTGTCTACGCACACAGAAAGCGGACGAGAAACCTCATGCAGGTGATGTACGCAATCCACTTGAAGATCCCGTTGCGGGCATCGGTGGAGTTGGCGTTGGTGTTGGAGTACCACAAATTGTAATGCCAATGCCGGGACAGCCAGCCGAACAAATACGTCCCGTACCACAAATACCCGAAAGTGATGCTGCCAATGCGAATGCCAAAATATTTGTAGCTCTCTATGATTATGATGCACGCACAGATGAAGACTTGAGCTTCCGTAAGGGTGAGCACTTGGAGATATTAAATGACACACAGGTGAGTACATTTTCGTTTGTGAATCATAATAAGAGTTTGCAAAAAAAAAAAAAAAAAAAAACAGAGAGTATAGGAATGCGCAAAAGAGAGTGTGTGTGTGTAAAAGAGAGAGAGAGAGAGAGAGAGAAACAAAGCTTTTGATAACAAAATAATCCCATACGTTGCGCTCTCTCTCTCACTCTCTCATTCACTCGTATATCTTATCAAAGAAAATAAAATAAAGCATAATTCCAATTGGAAATTACAACTTGTTTGACGCAAAGAAGAAAACGAAATAATAATAAAAAAAATAATTAATAATAAAAATAAAAATGATTTTAATAAATACATAAATCGTGAAAGCAATAATTATTCGATTCATTGAATATCTAAAAGGCATCACCATCGCATGCAATTTATTGTGTGTTTAATCATAAATAAAATTTAAAAAAAAAAAAACCTTTTCAACATGCAAATTTCATGTTAAATTATGAATAAAAAAATATTTATACATATATTTAATATTATAAAGTCGATGAGGTTAAATAGTTATAACCGTGGTTTCTATATACAATAATTATTATTTTTATTTTATTTCACACACAATTTTATTTGTAAAGTTGCTATGAAAAAAAAAAGATTTATAGAAATATTTCAATTGTTGTTTGCTTATTGATTCATTTCATGGTTCAAGTTAATCATATTTATTAGTTATAAATCGTAAACTTTCCGCCTCCCCCGTTCTGCTTTTTCACCTGTGCAGTTAATCAATGTAAATAAATTCCTGGAATTTCCGATATTTTAGCTTATCAGCAAATGCTATAAAAAAAATGCAATTTTATTGTTGTTGTTGTTATTGTTATAGACGTCATACAGTATTATTTTTTTGCTGTTCATATATAATATATGGTCACTCTAATGTTCTGCTTAATATAAACACATCTTTGTTGATTTTTGTTGTTGTTGTTGTTGTTGATTGTTGTTTCGCCTTTATTTCTCCTTTGGCAATTTCATATTAAATTTCCGCATTTGATATCGAAAAGAAAAAAAAAAACACATTTATTGAGCTTGGGGGGAGCTATGCGTCATCAACATTGGCTGCAACTACAAATTTACAGTTATACGATTTACAATTTCTTTATTTTTATTTTTATACATATTTTCCTTTGAATTTTCCCATTCTTTTTTTCTCTCAATGTTTGTTTCAATGTCAGCAAGTTTTTTTTTGGTGTTGAAGTTGAAGTTGGCAGCAAAAAAAAAAAAAACCAGACGCTGTAATTGCGGCCAACGTATAGTAGTCGCCAGTTGCCATTTGCCACATGCCACTCGCCACTTGAACTGAATGAATGTAAAAAAAAAAACGCCAAAAAAAACTCTGCAGCTCGCACACAGACTGCATTTTAATGTTGATTTTTGTTTATATAAAACACACACATATATATACACTTACGATGAGCACATCAACTTGACTATACAGGAAATTAGATTATAATTTATAGATAAACTTACAGACAACTGTAATTACACAGTTTTTGTATACGTTAAGTACTTTGCAATTCTTGCTTATCAATTTTTATTTTTTTTGAATGGCAAATAAAAATTCTGACTACTTGCATGACAATGACAATATACTATAGTTATATATATATATATATGCTTGTATATTGCAAGGTTACTTCTCATGAAGTTCTACCAAGATTTATATTTCAATTTTAGCTAATAATTTTTACTACTATATCAAATTCAAATTGTTTAGTCAGCAAGCTAAAAAATCATTAAAAAAAAAAAAAATAATTAAAGTTACAGTTATATAATCTGTGTAGTGTATAGAAATTTCAACTGTAAACTGTAAATATTTTGTAGGCTTGATTGCAGCTGTAATTAAAGCAACAACTGCTGCAAACATTAATTGAGAAAAAAAAAGCTGAGAACTGGCTACAAAAATGTTGAAAAGAAAACGACGAAAAAGTAAAAAGAAAAAGCAAAAAGAAACTTTAGTAAATATTTTGGCATTTTTTTTTATTGTTTTTTTTACTTTGTAGAATTCTATGCTTAGCACTCTGCACGCTGCGCCCTAACTAAATGTAAATCCCATGGAGGTCATTTTAATGCTTAACGCTTAATGCTTTGATGCTTTGATGCTTGATGCTTGATGCTTTGCTCTCAATTTGTTGTCCACCTACAACTACTAGTGTCTCTATTGTGACATAAGCGACCATAAGGCAAGGCGCATTCAACTCTTGCAGAACACGAAAATATATACAATTATTCTACATGTATTTATATATATATATATATATATATATATATATAGTATGTATCTCTGTGTAAATATGTATCTGCTGGTATATAGCATGCATATTTAAAGAGTTTACGTCAGCATAGCCATGACCACCTTTAGGCATGGCTGTTGGCTGTTAGCTCTTGGTTGTTGGCTGTTTGGGGGTGGTGTTGGCGGCGAATGATCATATAGAATGTTGACCATAGTACTCGTTGCAGAGGGCAGAGACAAAGTGCGAGATATGTTAGTGGGGAGAAATGTGGTAAGCGGTCGCCTGGCTGACTGCTCAGACAAGTGGCGGCGCCTAAGAGGAATGACGCGTCCACCTTTGGCACTATGCCAAATGTTGAGGCAATCAGTAAAAGAGGCGAAATTTCATTTATATACAACAACAACAACAAGAAACAAGAAAATAAAATTGTGCTGCAATTTTTTGTGGCCCTCATAATTGAACGCATATAAAAGAGAGACGATTGTCATACTCTTTCTCTCTCTCTCTCTCTCTCTCTCTGTCAGTTTTTATAGCTTGCATTCACTCTGACAGCTGTCGCGCAAAAGCAAGTTAAGTTATCAGCTGAAGCAGACAGAGAGCCTGTGGCTGTTTCCGGCGTGGGGGATAGCAACGTTTAATTAAAGTACAACTACAACAACAACAACAGCAGCTATAAAAAGCAACTACAACAACAAGTAGAAGTACAAGACTTTCAACTAAACAAAAATGCTGCCCGGCTTCATTTTATAAACTTTTTTTTTGTCAGCAGCAACAACAGCAGCAAGAGCAACAACTTCATGCATAGAAATCAAAATTGTATGTTTAAGTATTTTATGGGTGTGCCCGCTTCGTCAGCAGCGACATTACTTGTTGTTGTTGTTGTTGCTGTTGACGTTGTTGCTGTTGCTGTATTTGTCGTCTCTTCTGTTCATTGTCATTTGCCATCATAAGACACACACACACACACTCACATACACACACATGCTCACTTAATATGTGCAGTTTTGTCGCTTGCATTCTTTGTCAACAACGCAAAGAAGAAGCAGCAGCAGCAGCAGCATAAGAAGAGCAAGAAAATGAAGCTTCAAATCGCTTTCATATTTTACACCAAAGAAATGTTGCTGCTGCTGCTGATACTGCTGCTGTTGTTGTTGTTTTTGTTTTATGTTGCTTCTCTCGCTCTACACAACAGGAAGCTAAATGTGAAACCCTTCAAGGATTTATTCACTACTCTTTAACTAGAACACGCTACATTTTACCCTCAATGTGTGATATAAAAGTTGCTTTTGTTCTTGTTGCTGTTCGTTGCATGGCTCTTAGGCTCTTAGCCTGAAATTATGAATGCATAGAAACTGAATAGTACAGTGCAGCGCAGCTCTCTGAACTGACAAAAGAAGTTTATTACAGTGCAGTTACTTGTCAAGTGCTGAACGAACCCCAAAAAGTGCTTATAATTTGAATTTCTTTTAGTTTTTAAGTTAAGCAAAAATAACTGTAAAACATGTTGCAAGTTTGTTATGCAGCATGACATAAAGTTAATCTGAAAAGGCAAAAAAAAAAAAGATTTTTATAAGCTTAAATGCAAAGGTTTTCTATACTAAAAACGTAATTTCTGAACGATGCTTTATGATATAGTAGTATGATCTGACTATTGCAGCTGCAGACAATAAGAATTATTTATGCCAAGTTACCAAGATTAGTTTAATTTGTGCTGTCAAACTAATAGACAGTCAGACCTGCAAGGGCATAAAAATCTTACAGTAAGAGTTAAGCTACAAAAAAAAAAAAAACCTAGACAGAAAAGCAACAAAAATGCAATAAAAGAAACTCAATAAATGACATGAAATTGTATAATAAATCAATGAAAAACCACAAATAATATGCATGAAATTATTATAACAGAAAATATTTTCAATTATTATTATTATTATTATGATTTGCTGTTGCTGCTTTAAAGCAAACTTTTATTACCATTTTCTAGATTGTTTTTTTTTTTTTCATTCTTTCTCTGTATCTATGTCTGTCTGTATCTGTGTCTGTGGGCAATTTGCGACAGTGATAGAATGTTAGTTGATTTCATTTTGAGGTCAACTACTGCTTAATATTAGTTAGCCGTCTGTCTAAACTCGTATAAGAATTCCGTCAAAAAAGAAACATTAAAGTTGCCAACAAAAAGAAATCGCTCGAAAATACAATTTTATACTATATTTCACTTTCAAACAGAAGAAAAAAAATCAATAAAATTTTCAATGGAATCAAGATAAACATAAAGATATATATATATATTTATATATATATATGTATGTATATATATAGTTGTTTATACTATATATATATATGAATGTTTATATAGCCAACGGTTACCAAAAGCAAACACACATATGTATGGGCATGGCACGCGATTATGAAATGCATTTCAAAGTAAATGTTAAACAGAGCAAAAGCAGTGAAAGAGTCAAAGAAAAGAGAGAGAGAGAGAGAGAGAGAGAGATAACAGATGAGAGAGTGTGAGGCAAAGAAATAGTGACAGATAAACATAGAGTGTAAGAGAAGCAGAGAGAAGCGTGAAAACAAAAATCAAAACAAGCATCAAATAAACAATGAACCCTAAAAAAAAATTATATATATATATATATATTGTCTGTTCATTGACCTTCCCTTCGCGCAGACAGGCGACAGGCTAATGATGATAGCGTAGCACTTGACTTCTCTATGGAACATTACGGGAATGGGCCATTGTTGTAGTTGATACTGTTGTTGTTGTTGTTGTTGTTGCTGTTGTTATTTGTGTTACTGTTGTAGCTGTCCATCAAGATACGAGATACGAAACCAAATTGCAATTTAGTGTTAATATTATAAAAAAAAAAAAAGAAATACAAATAGAAGCAAGAAACAGATGAACAAACAAACTGAGAGAATAAAAGAGTGTGTGTGAAAGACAGAAAGAGACAGAGAGAGAGACAGTAAGAGAGATAAAACTAGTTTTACTATTTGATATTCCTATGAATATATACTATATCTAACTGTTTCGCTTTTATCTCACTCTGCACAAATTTGGCAAAAGCAAGTTTCGGTTATTGTTGTTGTTAGTTTTGTTTTGTTGTTGAACTGCTGACAATAACAACAACAGCAATCAAATAACTCAACATGGAAAGCGCGTAACCAACAAAAAAAAAACAAAATGAATAAAGTTTTAATTTAATTTTCGCATTTATTTTTTTTTTTTACTTTTCCAACAATTTTTTCTCCTTTTTTTTGTTGGTTTGCGCAAATTGTAACGAAGCAAAGCCAATGCGTGAATCGTAAAATTGCACGAAAATAAAGCACAATATGTAATAAAAAAGAAAAAGAAAAGAAAAAAAAAAAACCAGAGAAAAAGATGAAGTAAAAGAAAGGCAAACAACGAAAAATAATAGAAAATTGCAGACGAAAAAATAAAATTAGTTAATAGAAACGAAGACGATGATGATGATGATGATGATGTATGTGTGAAAGAGCGTATGGAGAAAGGTAAATGTAATAATAGTTGAAAGAATTATAAGATACCCTGTGGTTAAATTATACCCTGTGATTAATAGAAAAAAAATAAAGAGAAACTTTAACTGCTGTTAAAAATATTGATTGAAATTAAGAAATCTTCAGCTATATATCTTTCATAATTTTATTTTGAGATTTTTCTATTGTTGATTGCAGCAACTAATTGCAGCTACTGCTGTTTAAATGTTAATTGTCTATATACCCAACATTAACTACTCTTATGGTAGGGTAAATAACAAAAGCTTTTTGCATTTTACTTGACTTGCTGTCAGCGTTAAGCATTTGTTTGCTATTGTTGCTAGTGTTGCTGCTGTTGCTGTTGTTTGATTTAGCTGCTGTTGTTGTTTTATGTCTTGTCGTTGATGGTTATTGCTGGTCACAAGTAGTGCGTGAGTGTGTGTGTGTGTATTGCCTGTCTATCTCTTTCTTTCTCTCTGTGTGTGTGTGTGTGTGTGTGTGTGTGTGTGGCCCACTATGTTTGCTCGCCCATTGCCCGATCGCTTGCTTGCTCGCTGGCTCAATGTACGCGTCGTCGCCCACTGCAAGCAAATTGATAGTTAACAATCAAGAAAATCTTTTTTTATTACTTTGAACACAAAAATATGCTATATGAGCTATGTACAACAATAACAATAACAATAACAACAACGACAACAACAACAACAAAGAACGACAACAATAACTGTGACTATGACTGGGAATGGAAATGGGAATGAATATGGCAAGTGCCAATGGACTGATAGCCAGCCGCCAAGCTATGGCAAGTCAACGAAAACTCTCCACATATTGTTTATCGTTGTTGCTGAAAAAGACTGCGAAACACGTTTCGCTGCCAACGGGCCATAGCAAATGCTATCTCTCTCTATCTCTTTCGTTTTTCTCTTTCTTTTCGTTTGAAACTACATTATGAATTGTACGAATGAATGTTAATTTCATACGGATTTCGTGTATTCGCATTCGCAAGTTGCTATTATTTCCCTTGACGACAGGTAAAAAAAAAAAAAACAAACAAAAAAAAAATTAATTATTGTTTAAGCTTCGTGTAAAATGTTGTTCAATGCAACAGCTAACAAATACAAAGACAACAGCAGCAACAACGACAACAAACAGCAATAACAACAACCATTAAAAAAAAATAGCTATCAAAATACAAACCCGGCAGCAACTAACTAGTCGACTTGTTAGTTAATTAATCACAAAAAAAAATTGTTTTCTTCATTTTTTTTTTTTTTGCAACGAAAAATACCAAAAAATTAGTTTTATTTCGCATTTCTTGGTCAAAATAGAGTTAAAAAAAAAAAACAAATATTTGCCATCATCAATGATATTCATAAAAATTCATTAATGATATATTTAAGTATATTTTTTTTTATATATTATTTATTTTTTGTCTCTTTTTTTTATGCACATTTCAATTCCATAAATCTAAACTTTAATCTGTCAAAAAAAATCTGTGTTATTGTATAAGGAAATTGACTTTTGCTTCTTTTAAAATTTACGATGACTCAGTTTTAGTTAGTTGTAGTTTGAAGTATACGATAATCATACTATAAATAAAACAATAGCTAACAGACAATCAGACCATGTCAATTCTACTTCTACGTGCTCTTTATTGTTTTATCTCATAAATTAAATGGCAAATAAATTACAAAATTCATGTGATAAGAAAATTCAAACACTTAACACATATTTCAACTATATTATATGTAGTAGTATTAATTGACTTTTATAAGTAAATAGTTAAATACTTATAATATACGATTAAAAAAAAAATTTGTATTTTTTTTGCAGGGTGATTGGTGGCTGGCACGCAGCAAGAAGACACGTCAAGAGGGCTATATACCATCGAATTATGTGGCCAAATTGAAATCAATTGAAGCAGAACCGTGAGTAAAAACAATTTATTTTACAATACAACAATTACAATATATAATATAATATATATACCAGTGTGTAATAGTTATTGTACAACTAGTAATTAAATACACTAATTAAGAACAGTATAGACTGTTCTCTCTCTCTCTCTCTTCATGTGTTCTCATTACATTTATTAATGACACCGTGGTTTGTGTCTTGGCTAATTGCACATGCTCGTTGCTCGTGTGTGTGCATGTTTTTTTATATAGTATATTTGAGCGTGCCTGAAAGTATGCAACATTTAATTTAATCACAAGAAATTTCAAATGAATGAAATGAAATTTACATTTTGTATTAAATTTGCATTTGTTATTTCTTCTGCTTTTTGCTGCCGGGCAATTGTTATATATGTTATGTATGTGTATATATATGTTGCCATAACAACAAAAACAACAACAATAATAATAATAATAATAATCATAAAAAAAAAAATTGTTGTGCGTGTGCCTTGTGGCACCAGGCGCCATACATTGTATGTGTGTTTTTGTGGCATGCATATTCATGTTTCAAAAGATCATAAAAAAAAAAACTGTATACGATAGAAAAAGAAAAAGAAAAAAAAATAGACAAAAACCAAAATAATATAACAGCTGGCTGCCATTGATATTTTGCGGAATTTGAATTGTATGAAGATTTCCTTTTAAGCAAAAAAAATTAATTATTTTATATAAAAACTATGTCAACAACAACAACAATAAAAGTTTATTGACTGCAATTTTGCGACATTGCTTAATATTTATTTAGTTGAGAACAGTTCAGGGCTTTGCGTGTTAAAGACCCAAAATTACAGCAAATTAGTAAGCTCAACAGAGCGCGTTGAGTCTTTCACATTAATGAATTTTAATGTGATGATGCCAAAAAAAAAAAAATAAATAATAATAAATTTTCCTACGCACTTGAAGTTAAATATATTTCATAAATGATAAACTATAAAAAAATTAGGGGAAATTTTTGACTAATTTTTAAATGTAAAATATGAAAAAAAAAAAATTTATTATTATTTTTTATTGAATGTCAACAATATTTATAATTTTCAAACAATAGTTTAATCAAAATAGATTATAAAAATTTTAGCAGCTATAAAATTCTTTGCATTGAATATTAAAATTCTTTCTATTACAATATGAACGACCCTCGCATTGGTGGCGCTAGTAATTGTATGTATGCTGCATTAGTATGCTAAAGCAATTAAGATTTGATAAACAACCTTAAGGGCACAGACACAGTCTGACAGACAAGCACAAAGACAGACAGACAGACAGACTGCCTGACTGACCAAGTTGAGAGCCAGTTCGATATCAATTGCGCTTAGCCGAAATGTAAACATACAATGTTTATACGTTTACAATTACAATAACAATAACAATAATGTATTGAATTTATTTATTTTTCTTGTTGCTTGTTTTTTTTTTTATATTTATTTGTTTGCTGTTAGTAAATGTTCTGTTCGATTCTCGCCATGCCTTTACATAGGCAATAAAATACTAGACACGTGCTCCTCAGTGTCAAGTGCAAAGTGCTCATAAAAAATAAAAAAAAAAAAACTATAGACTTGACCCAATTTCAAATTGAAAACAGAACCAATGCTGCCCTAACCACACCTCACCGCCCCCCTCCCTTAACTCATCCATATTCTCATTGTGTTTCGATTCTTCTTAATGAATGTATGCAGATATTTAAGGATTTGACTTCTAGAGCCTTTTGACACACATTTCAACGCAGATCACAGAGAGAGAGAGAGAGAAATGCATTTAAAAAAAAATGTATAAATAAAAAACTGAAATCGAAACGAAACGAACAAGAAATATTTCTGCATAAATTAAATGAGAGAAGAGAAAAGAAAATTATAGCTAGAGAGAGTGAGAGAGTGCTAGCGATTGTGTATGTGAGAGTGAATGAGAGCGAGCTTAAGATATTTATTATTATTTTTTTTATTTTTTTAATATGTCTGTCGTCTGGCTTGAATTGGGCGTAGGGAAAAGTTCAGAAACCGGTAAATCGAACCAAAAAAAATACAAAATACAGCAATAACAACAACAACAAATCATCATTAATTAAATTTATCTTTGGCCTGCTCTGCGCTGTGCATAACTGTAAATTTAGAGTCTCCTTCTGCCCCTGCGCTTGCTACACGCACAAGAAAACCACTTGAATTGACATGCAGCACTTGGACCACAACAACAACAATAACACCAACAAAATAAAAACCACAAAAATTCAACAAGTAAGAGTGTAAGCTCTAGCTTAAAAGTTGCACGACTAGCAGATACGCTGTAAGCTGAATTTAAATATACATTTTTAGCAACTCTTTATGTTGTCTATATACCCGATCAAAGCAAATATATATAGAGTATATAACAGATATTTGTTTGTTTATACAAATCAAGGAATACCCATAATCTGTTATAATCAACAGCGTCGCAATGCATTAGTTTTATGCATTTCATGTAGCATTTCTTAAGCATTTTTCAAGGCCGAAAATACAACGACGCCTCATATGCCAAATATTATTTTGGCCTAATTGTTAGCAATTGTTGTTGTTTTTGTTGTTGCTTCTGCTGTTGTTCATTTAATTGTATGCATAAGTCAGCATTAAGTCTTAATGTAATTTCTTTTATTTATTTGCAATGCAATAAATTGTAAATAACTGTAAATTCGAGAAGCTTTCAACTGCGCTTTTCTCTTCTTAATGATCCTTGACAATTTTTGTTTTTCGTTTCACATTTTTTTTTTTTTTTTTTTTTTTTTGTAGCAAATTAACAATTTAAGCTCTCTGAGTGCTCTGTGTGCAACTTCTGCGAAACTTCTGCCACTTAAATATTTTGTGAATATATTTATTTTGTTGTTCATATTCATATTCATTGCATAATTTAAAGCAGTTTGTCAGTTTTTCAAGTTGTTAAGATTTTAAGCACATAATAAAATTAAATTTCATTGATATTGCAGGTCATCTTTATGTAAATTTCATATACATAATTTTTTAGGGTCAATTTGTAAAGCTAAAGGCGAAGATACTTCCGCATCAGTCACGAGACTTAAAGACTAAAGAAAATTCAAAGACAAAAGCCTATGCATTATTTATGTTTAACATTTGGAAATCTAATCTATTGCAAAACTTAGTCACAGAAAAAATGAAAGAGAGAGAGCGAGAGAAAAGAAAGGAAAAGTATTTTCAGCAAAAGTCGAAAATTTTTGATATCTGTGTTGTTATTGAAATTTATTATTCATTTATTTGCAATTTGTATGCATTCACATTTGATAATGTTAGATAAGACCCGATGACCCGATAATAATGATGATGATGATGATGATGATGATGATGATGATGATGATGATGATGATATAGCAAATCGCACGGGGTTTGACAACGGTCCGAGGCGTGTAAATGTAAATGTAGGTCACGTTGATGCAGCAGCAGCAGCATCAAGCCAAGGCGCATTGAACTCCAATGACGTCAAACGTTGTCAACGAAATTCCAAGAGTTAGTCTGTGCGTGCGTGTGTGTGTTTAAACCAGACGAGGCTAAAAACTTAAATTCAAGTGAATTTTTTTCGAATTTGTCGATTACCATTCACGTTATGTTTTTATTTTATTTTTTTTTTCTTGGGGAATTACCTGCAACTTGTTAATTATAATTTATACATATATATACAATATCTTTATTTTTTTTTTATTTTGTATATCAGTGGTAAACTTCCGTTGATTGGGAAAAACTTTGCGTAAATGGAAAAAAAAAATAAATAAATAAAAAACTATTTACTAAATTGTTAAGCGTTTTAGCCGTAAAATTGCAAATAGACATTAAATGGCAACATAAATTGCTAATAATATGCTCTACCTTCTGACTATTAATAAGTTAATAAGAAGGCGAGGAGTATATCAAAATCAAATTGGAGGCGCATCCAAAACGAAATTTTTGAATTCCGAATTCCGACTCGGAAGTTTCTATAAGCACATTGAACTTAAAAATTTGCTATGCTCATGTTATTGCAAAAAAATAAAATAATTTGTGGAAAAATTTTATATATAGAATTATAGCAGCACCCACAAACCTATAAAAAAAACAAAATTACGAACGAAAAAAATAAAAGTGTATACAAAGAAAAAATAAGTAAACGTAATAAATCACACTTGTCGGCACAAAAGTCTATATACTACTCGCATAATGCATATTAAATGAAACCAAAATCAAATAAAATCAATTTACTATTTTATTTTCTTCAATGATTTTGTAGGCGAATTGCGTTTCAATTACGCAAATTGCAAATTTTGTTTTTGTTTTTTTCATATACATATATATATATATATATTCAGATCTATTCAGAGTCTCAATTTCAATTTGTGTAGTGCGAGTAGTATGAGTATTGATTACGAGTACTTGCTGATTTCTTATTGTAGTTGTTCTTGTTGTTATCTCATGCGATAGCTGACTAGTTAGACAATATCTTATATTGTTGTTGTTTTTTTTTTTTATTGCTTTGTTTATTATTTTATATATTTTATCTATGTATATGTTTGTATTTTGTGTATTGATGAGACAAACCTACCTCATCTTCCGACACGGAAGGCGACGCCAGACACTACCGCTGCTATTGCTGCTGCTGTTTGTTTGCTGTTGATTTTTATTTTTTTTTTTTTATTATTTCTTTTCGCTTATATTTTGATTTTAAATTTTAAAATTGTCGCAGCGAAATTTTTATTTTTATTTTTTTTTGCCAAACATTTTCAATGTCAATGGCAATAGGGAATTGTGTGCATATTAATTGCTTTTGTTTAATTGTTTCAAAGTTTTAGTTATTAATTTTAATTGTTTGATTTATCAAAGAAAATAATCAGCTAATTAATGCACTTAGTATAATTATTATGAAAATTACTGATACTGCTTATAATTTTATATAAATGCATTTTATTTAAGATTTTAAATAAACTAATTAAATACTAAAACAAAATTTTCAGTTTATTGGGTCAGTCGCATGAAAGTAATAACTATTTTATATATTTACTTTTTTAAATAATTTAATTTAAATTTCAATTTATTTATATATATTTTTTTTAAATTAATCATTTTTTTTCTTATAAATAATTATTTTTCTTTAAAATAATTCTTTTTAATAAATTCTATAAATTTTTTTTAATATCTTTTGTTTTATGTAATTTATTTATATTATATTTTTTTTACATCAAATTTAAGTTACCAAATATTTTATTTTTATTTTATATTTTTATACTTTTTTATTTATTTTTAAATATATTCTATTTTTTTTTTTATAAATATATTTTACATTTTTATAAATATATTTTAAATTTTTATAAATATATTTTAAATTTTTATAAATATATTTTACATTTTTATAAATATATTTTACATTTTTATAAATATATTTTATATTTTTTTTATACATATATTTAATATTTTTTTTATAAATGTATTTTATATTTATATATATATATATATTTTTATAAATATTTTTTTATATATATTTTTTTATATATATTTTTTTATAAATATTTTTATATTATATATATATATATATATTTTTTATATTTATTATATTATATTTCGCAAATAAATTAACAATTAAATGTTGTATTTATTTGGTACGTTTATGCTCTCTTTGCTTTTTTTTGTTCTCCTGGCAAAGTTGCAATTGTTGTTATTGAAAACTGAAATAAAATGTCATTGAACTGTTGAACAATTGTTGGGCTGTTCGGGTTGATTATGCATTGCGTGTCTTCCCTCTTTTTTTTTTTATTTTATTCATATTTTCTATATACTTACTATAACTGAATACATATAGTGAGTATTTGTATATGCTTTATAAATTTGTTTTAATTCAATTTTTTGTTTCTTTTCGATTCTTCAATTCATATTGTGCTGTTGTTGTTGTTGTTTCTGCTATTCGTCGTCAACGTGAAACTGACGTTGATGTCTGACAGCGAAATGTTTAATTATTTGTAGCATGTTAACAATATTTTTTTTCAATAGAAAAATATTAAAATCAGAAGTAACACACAAAAAAAAAAAAAAACAACAATTGTTTAAATTATTTTGTCAGCTGGTTGGTTGAAAGCAGCAGAAGATAACTTACGTGTAGCCATAATACACAGCATAAAGGCAACGCTCTTGAAGAAGGTCAAATAATAATAATTTTTTATATGAAAATTATATTTATACGATTTCAAATTAAATTGTTTTTAACAGTTTATTTATTTTTTCACTACAATTTTGCACAGGAAGTTCACAAAGTGTTAACTGTAAAGTTGCACAGCAAATTTAGCAAGCTATAGTAAAAAAAATTTAACTAATTTACTAATTTAGTCGATGTCACTTTCTATGGAAGGTTAATTGAGATATCAAATTTGTCGCTTTTCAGAGTTCACTTTTCTGTTATAGTTTTAAAATGCATTTGTCAATTTGTCAATTAGTTAATTTTGAAGGCTTTTGCCAGTACGGAATTTGCATTAAGTTTTGGTATTTGATTCGAATATTTTATTGCTTTTGCTTTCCTGATGACCTCAACACGCACTGTGATAATTATCGATATATCGCGTATATATAATGTTTAACCAACAGTATTTTAATGATCACATTAAGTTATACGTTTATATGAGTCATAATAGATTCAACTAATAATAATAATACAACATTAAGTGTCTTAACAAGCGAATAGACGACACAACGTCAGTCTATTAATGCAATTTCATTAATTTAATTAATGTTTCTAAATATAGTTCTATATTTATATTTATATATTTATATATTTATATATTTATATATTTATATATTTTTATTTATATATTTATATTTATATATTTATATATATTTATATATATTATTTATTAATTATATTTCTAAATATTTCCTTCTCATTTATCTTTCTTTCTAGGTAAGTACAAAATATAGTTCAAATCTGAAATATCAAATAATTGAAGCACGTATCTGCAAGACATTGGGTAAAGTAAATAAATATTTATATTAAAAAATATTATATTATATTTATTTATTATAAACAAATAAATTTGACAGCTGTTGAGAAAATTATAAACTTTATGAACAATATGTTGCATTATATAAATATATATAACAATTTCTTTTGTCTCATTGAATTTAAACAGAAATTGAAAATTATATAAATTTTATAAACAAAATCTATTGCATATATAATATAAATATATACACAGACATGGGATATATATTAAATAATATTATATTATATATTATTATAAACAATATGTAGCATAAATATATACAAATAAATAGAAATATATAGACATAGATTATATTGTATAATATATTATTATAAACAATATATTGCATATATATGTCATATATAATATATAGACATATAGAATATTTGTTACAGTTTATTGTGTCATGAGATTTTACGCAGAAATTCTATAAGTAGTTGTTGAACATAAATTTTGAGAATGAACGTGCAATGGATTAATATTCCACAGGGAGGAACCTCTGTCTATATATCTTTTCTTTCTTTTTTTGTTGTTCTTATTGTTTTTGTTGTTGTTGTTGTTGTCACTCTTTTTAAGCATTCTTTGACAATTACGAGTTCAATAGCGTTCACAAGAACTCAACTGTTGGCATTTAAAGCGCATAATTTGTGATGTTTACTTGCTGTTTGTTTTGTTGTTGTATTATTTATTTCGTTTGATATTTATAAACAATACAAAATGTCAACAACAATAACAACAACAACATGTTAATTATATTATATATATAGTAAGCTCAGATATGTATAATATATAAATATATATATTAAAGTCTCCCGGTTGATCTTTACAATCGACGCACTTTATGACTAATTGCTGTCAACGTAATTGCTCGCATAAAGTAATCTCATTTATCTTGTCACTAAAGTGTGATCACAAAAACTCACAGACACACACACACACATACACACTCTCATACTCTCTCACTGTCTCTTTTGTTGCCCCTAAAGAGAGCTGACAATAATAATCAGCTGTTTTCTGCTGCGTCAGAGCAGATCTTAACCTTATAAAACTTAGAGTTGACCATTGCCACATTGTGTATGTGTGTGTGTGAGTGCGTGTGCGCAGCATAGTGGTAACGTCTTTTGTATAAGAGTCTTTGGTTGCAAATGCAAAGAGCGCATACGTCAAGCTCACGCATACGTAGCCAAAAGCTTGGCTCAATTACATATAGATACACAGACACATACACTCAAACATATGTATAGAGCTCGCAACTGGTGCTGGTGCTGCGAGTGTTCAGGTGTATGTTTCTCTCTCTCTGTATGTATGTATATGTGTATGTGTGTAAGACGGATCGTTTGTCGCGCGGTTAAAACCTTTCTATAAAAATTTCATAAACGTATCAGTTGTCTGCGAAGCGGTGCACAAAACGGACGTCGAACGGAAGGTGGCAAAAATCGCAAAGTACAACGAAAACATAAAACACAAAAAAAAAAACCAGAAGAAAAAGAAAAAAATTAAAATTTCGTGATTTTTTACAAATGCCACTAACTTATATAGTAATAGTAGTCGTCTAACATAGATATATATATATATATACTATATAGGAAATCGATTATAACATTATTGTATTTGATTCCGTTATAAGATCGTGCGTGTATTATAATAATACGGTTATATTTTTTTTTGTTAATTCACCTTAAACTTAACTCAAACCAAATCGAGTCGCGTCTCGATTTGGACTCTTGAGAGTCTATGGCAACAAATAAATAGAAGAAGTTGAAATACATATATATATATAGAGATATATGTATGTAATATATAGGATATATATATATATATATAAACTTGTTGCACGCGTGCGCGGCATGTTGGCATACATTTAGTAGAGACTGTTTTCTTTGTTCACACAACGTCGCGTTGTAACGTTTACATTTCGTGTGTGTTTCTGTGTACTTATGCATGTGTTTGTGTGTGTGTTAATGTGTGCATAATGTGCACTTACAATGTAATATGGAGCGGCATCGAGTGCAACATTTAATAGTTTAGCTACATGTTGCAGCAACAAACAACAAGAGTAAAAGGTATTAAAAAAAAACCAATTTTGAAACTTTTAAAGTTTAAAGCAAACGAGACAAAAGCCACAGAAAAATCATTTAGATAACAACAACAACAACAGCAGCAACAACCACAGCGTGCAAACAAAATGTGCAACACAGACAGCAACATATTGTTGTTGTTGTATCGCCCAAATGTTGTTGTTGTTATCTGTCTATAGTTTGTATTTTTTTTTATATATTTTTTGTTGCTTTTGTCAAGTTGCGTTGCGCTGGCGCAGAACTTTCTATTTTCTTTGCTGTTTCGTGTTGTGCTTTTTAGTATTATTTTGGGATATATATATATATATATATATATATATATATACATATATATAGTAGTATTTATCTATATACAGAGAAACAATCAGACAGTTAGACATATGTACATATGTATATATCACTATAAAATTTTATTTTGCCATTAGAATTTCAATGAGTTTACGTTTCATAAGCAAACAAGAAAAAAAAATTTACCGTTTGTTAATAGTAGAATAATTTATAGAAAACTTTACAGAAAACAAAAAAAAAAAGAAAGAATTTCGTTACCATTATATTTGCTTTTACATAATACCAAAAATGGTTTTTATATAAGCGACGAACGACGACTTCATTTAACATCCTCGTCAGCTAAATGCCAGTGCCAGAACTTACTTAGCTTTTGCTGCGCTTTATCATTAACTATGTGCTAAAATGCAAATTTCCGAGGCACTTTGTTTTTTTTTTTTTTTGTGTTTAGCACAGTTAAGAGTTAACTTCCACAGTGCCTGCAAAAAAAAAAAAAATAAAATAAAATAAGAATGAAAGCAAAAACTAAAAACTACAAAACAAAAAAAAAAATAATAATAATAATATAATTATAAATGAATGCACAGCAAATGCATATTTTGAATGCAAGAAAAAAACTGAACAAGAAAAAAAACTAAATTGCCGATATAAACTTATGTATATATATATGTATACGTATATATAGTTATAATACTTAGTTACTATAGTTGACAGTTGTTGTATTACTCTTGCGTTTACTTAAAGTTTTACTTAGACTTTTGCAAATTGGTTTAGTTTTTTTTTTATTTATTATTATTATTATTTTACTGTTGTTGCTACCAACTTGTGGCTGCCATATCAATTTTGTATTTACGTGACTTGTACAAACTGCATTATTTTGCACACATATATAGAGTATATATATACATATATATATGTATGTATGTCTATATGTATGTTATGAATATGCATAAATATTTATATAGTATACAATATATTCTTTAGCGGGTTTTCTACCACAAAAGTTTCTTTAACATATTTTGTTCTTGCCATAATTCTTGAACGTCATTTAAGCGCGTTTTTTTTTTGTTGTTGTTGTTGTTTTACTTGCTCTTATCGCCAATTGGTTGACATATGTACATATATATATATTTTATTTTATTCTAGTTGAAGTTGTTGGTTGTGAATATGACGAACATTCATAGTTATTTGCTTCGTTTAATGTGTGCATTTTTTTTTTGTTTTCTTTCGGGGGTTTTTTTCTGCAATACAACATTTTCTTATACATTGGTCGAAAATGTGTTTTCGTCACAGTTCAATAATTGAAAGTGTTAACATAACAATAATTATTTAAATGGGCGGAAAAAAAAGAAGAATCATCTATATTATATATTTTTTCTTTGCTATGTGAAAATGTAACAATAAAATTAAAAAAAATATATATATATATATATATTGCCAAAATTGCCAACATCTTGTATAGCTATGCTATAAAATTAATTTTTCTTTAATAAATTATATGGGAAAATTAATTTCAATATAATAAAAAAAAATGTGAATGAAGTTTTTGTGCATCATTTAATGCTTTAAATTGTGATGTATTTTCAGCTTAAAGTTTAATTAATTATTTGATGAGAATTTCTTAAAAGAAATATTCTAAAATATTCTTGAAAATTGGCAAAATATTTTTTTAAAATAATTTATAGAGTATTTTCAAGTTGTTTTTTATTTTCATATTGAATTGTGATTTATTTTAATTCATAAAAGCGTTTGCACATATTCACAGACTCTTTTCTTACACATTTATGACTGTTTTCTTAGCTACTTTTTGCGTCACAGTTGGCGTGTGGCTGCTGCCTGCCTCATATTGTTGCTGTTGCTGCTGCTGCTCATGTAGATATTGTTGTTGTTGTTTTATATTGTCTCTTCTCTTTGAGCCGTAAATTTCCTGTCCATGAGTCATGCGGTCGTCAGTCAGACGACGACAGACGTTGGCAAAAACGAAAAAAAAAATCGCAAAAAGATACAGATACATACAGATACAGTACAAGATACAGCAACAGAGGAGATACAGCTGCAGATGTACTTACATGAAAATTGCTTTCAACTTCGAGGGCGCTGTAAATATTATATACAAAGGGACAGAAAAAAAAACACAGTTAAATATTGTTTTGCATTGAAGGCGGCCCCCCTAGCAGAGAAGTTTTATCTTTAAACTATAAGAAATATGAAAATATAGTAGGTATTATTCAGCTTAATGACAAAACAGCAAGACAAAAGTACAATAAAAACAAAAGCAATATATATGCATATATATATATTGTATATATAGTAGATATTATTTTGCTTAAGATACAGATCAGAAGTTAATAATAATAATAATATGTACTATGTGTATTTAGTGTTAAAAGAGATATATATTTTTTTTAAGCTTGAAAACAATTAACTTTACACAATTCATTATTCTAGGTTAAAGTCTACAACTAATAATCTCTGCTACTACTAGTAGTAGTATATCTATTGACATTTATAACCGTAACTTAGACAAGGTTTTCACTTATAGAAAATAAGTTAAATATTGAAAAATTGCTTGCGCTTTAAAAAATAAATAAAAAAATACAATTTTGTTTTGTGTGCGTCGTGGAAAATTCCCACAATGACGCTTACTTCTTGGAATTCAACACTAATAAATATGTTTTTTTTTTTTTTTTATATCTCTTTTCTCTCTTTTTTTTTTTGGGTATTCTTCATGCTTGAATAAATGTTAAACTGGTTGTCGAAGGAGCTTCACTTTTTATTTTATACTCTTTGTTTTTTTTTTTTTTTTTATTATTATTGAAGCCTTTAATATAGTTTCATTCCATACTCCGTGCAGTTCTTTTTTTTTCGGGTAGCTTTCGATTTTTTTTTTTTTTTTTTTTGGGGTCTAGCTTGAAACGATTTCCACGCCATTTGCAATAATTATGTACATCCGAGTCTGCTGTCGGATGTGTGTGTGTATGTGTGTGATGTTGATGGCTGTTGAATTCGCTTAGTTGGCGTTACTAAATTTAGTCTCTCGCTCTCGTTACCATTGTGCAATGACCCAAATCAAAAGCCAAACTCATTTTTGCTCCACGTTTTTTACTCACTGTTTTTTTGTTTTTGCTCGTCAAATTTTTTTTTTAAACTCTTTGGCTGAGCTTAGTATTAATTTGCACATAAATGTGCTGCGATTTTTTTTTTTTATTTTTACTGCGGTGAAAGTATATAGTATATATATAGAGAGAGATGAAAATATACTTGTATATATATATATATATAGTAAAGTATACATATTTATAGTACAGTTGATTTTGCATTCTCTAATGAATAAATTGTTGAATTTAATATAATTATCGATTTGTATTGGGGCGTGTCAACATATATTTATGGTAGACAGACGTAGACGCATCTCTACAAAGTTTCAGGTTTCATAATTTGTTTAGCAACAAATGCTTGGCAACAATGTTGACAACAACATCAATATGAACGAACAAAAAGCAACACAATAAAACTGCACAAACAACAACAATAGAAACGGCAAACTAATGGCAAATGCTTTTGCTTTGACTTGGCTCACACACACACACACACACACACAAAACTCAATGAGCAAAACTAAAGAAATAAAACAAAAAAACACAAAGGTAAAAAAGTAAAAAAAAAAACCAAAAGTCAAAAACCAAAACCAAAATGAAAAAAAAAGAAGATGAAGAAAAAAAAAAAAAAAACCGGTTCAAATTGGGTCGTAGTACTTTTGAGTGCAATTGTTACCTTTGAGCGCAGCAACGGCAGTGGCAGTAGCAGTAGTAGCAGCAGCACTACGGCAACAATAGGAGACTCTACTCGTTGCCAATGGTTCGGCAAATAGCTTAACTTTTGGGTTGGCGTTAACTTGGCTCAGGTCTCATTATGGTTAGGTTATTATGTTGGTCTTGTTTCAGTTTTCTTGGCACGCGCTTAAAGACAGAAAAAAAAAAATAAAAACCAAACTACAAAAAACACCCACACCCACATTCAATATACTCAAAAAAAAAAAAAAAAAAAAAACACTCGCAAAACTCACACTCAATGATTTTGTAATGTATTTCGAATGCGGTTAGCATAGGTCAGTCGCCAAAAGACTATGGCAAAACTTGTTGTTTTTGTTATTGTTTCTTTTTTTTTTTTGTGTGTGTTGTAGGGGGCAACCCTTAAGGCCTTCCGCAACTAACCTTGCCGGTTCTAATGCCATAGCTTTTGGCATTCCAATATATACATATAACCAATTTTGGCCATTGACAAAATGAAAAAAACGTAGAAACAAATCGTTTACTAAACATAAACATCTATAAAGTATTAACGATTATTTTGCATACTCATTTTGCTCGATCGATTAACTTTGGGGGAGCTACTGTTTTAGCCTTCCGATTTCTGCTTTGTTTTTGTCGTTTTTGTATTAATTATATTCTCTTTTTTTTACTTTTCATTGTTGTTTTTTTTTGTTATTTCTAGTCGAGCACAAAGTGCATTCCTATGAGTTCTTTTCGATATACATATATATAGATATAACTATTCATATACAATCTGTATAGCTATAGAAAACTTGACTAGTTCTTGTGACAAAATCTAGCTTATAATTAAAAAAAAAATATTTATATATATAGATATATATGAATAAATTATAAATATATATTTATATATATATAGACAGACATGTATTATCTTTTTGTCTTAATCAGCAAACAGACTTTCGTCTGTTGTGTTCTGGTTCAACAGGTTTGTGCGTGTTGAAACATGTATAGAATACTATAATATTGTTAGCGTTGTTGTTGCTTTTAAAATACAGCTGTTTTATATAAATGTAATATTATATAGATTGCATTATCTAATTCTATATATACATATATATCCCTTAAGAATCATGTATATATATACATTCTCAACATCATTGATTGATCTTTTTTAATATGTTAACAAAACACAAAAATTCTTGCTAGCATGATTTCGCAAATTGAATAATAACGGTTAAATTAATCATTTTAATGATCAAGATGTACCAGAAAAAAAAAGGCAAAACGCAAAACACAAAAATATTTTGCTATACACATGTTCAGAATCATCGGAATAATCTAAAGTTGAAATAGAACTTCGGCAACGTTTAATAATGTGTTGTAAAATCTCTTGACTTTTGTTATAACATAGGTTTATATATAGATGCCGTCAAAGATTCATTGAACAAACTTTCATTAAGCTTACGCTTAGTCACTTTTTAGCTAAAAAACAAAAAAAAACTTGTTCAATTTCTTTTTTATTTTAGTTAAACTTCAAATGATTCACAGAGTTTTTATTTTTTTCAAGTTGTGCTTATCAATGTGTCTGATAACATATACCAAAAAATATTCTTAAATTTATTACAAAAATAAATAAATAAATAAAAAAAATCAAGTCAAAAACTGTAACGCCTTGATGCAGTTTCTTCTTTTTCTTCTTCTTGATGTTATTGCTTTTTATTGTTTTTACTGTTTTCGGTTTCTTTATGGCCTGACATTGACATTTGCTGATGCTGACAATATTGTTTCGCTCAGAGGCTTTAACTTTATATTGTTGTTTTGCATTTTATTTATTTATTTATTTTATTTTTTTCTTTTTTTTATGACCAGCCGCCTCTGTTGTTTACTTCGCTGGCAAGCTGAGGGATAGAAGTTGAGAATATTGGTAGCTGATGCTCATTTGTCTCCATTCTGTCTCTTTTGAGGATGTTCACTTGACTAACTTTTGCGCCCTGTTGTTGCTTGTTGCTCACTAAATCGTTTTGTCTCAAGTGCCTTGTTTTCCTGTACACTTCACTGTCATACTACAGACCATCCACTCCCCTCCCCAACCCTCTGCATGCAGCCATGCAACTCCCGCGCTTGTAGTTTTGCTTGTTTGCTTTGTCGGCAAAGTTGTCAGTCAAGAGTCACCGTAAACTTGAACTGCTCTACGTTTGCTGCCAAGTCCAAGTTGTGTTTCCATTTCCATTTGCGGCAAATGTAGCCTTGAAGTCACATATTTTTATTTACATAAACACATACACACACACACACACACACATACACACATATAATTGCGTACTCTTACTCTTATGCACTTACATGGCATAAAAAGTTCAATGGTCAGCTAATGAAGCCACCTTCAATTTCAGTTGAAGTTGTCATTATTATTGTTGTTGCTGTGGTTATTGGCCGAATAAACTTGCACGCGTCACTCTGTCATAATAATTGTTACCAATAATTTCAAGCTCAAACTGCCCACGGCGCGCAAGCAGCAAGCAGAAATCACACCAAATAAACAACAGATATTAAAACAATTCACAAGATTTATATTATATTTTTTTCTTCTTCTACTTCTTTTTTCTATAGAAATTTATCATAATTTGTCACCCGACTTGTGTCTATAATAAATCTCAGAATGAAGTATGAAAAAAATCCCAGTCTCTTCAGAACGTTAATAAAAACTTGTTTGCACAGCTGATTGCATACCTTATAAATATACATATAGAACAAATATATATACATGTATATATATATACATGTATATATATATATATACATGTATATATATATATATATATGTATATTCATATTTTATCGAAATCAAGCTCAGACACTGTCTGTGACATCTGTCAGCTGGCACCAATTAAACTTTTTTTTTATTATTATTATTTTCTTTTACTCATATTCTTTTCTACTAATTGCCAGAACTAACATGCGATTTATTTATTGCATGACAAAAAATAAAATAAAACATAAAAATATTCAATTATAAATACTTTTGTTCACATGGTACAAATATATATATATATATATATATATATATATATATATATATTAACGGAATTCTATTTATTTATATATATAAATAATTCTGGCATAGACAACGAAATGTTTTGAAGGTCGTTTTAGCAACTATTTTAGATCTTTTACTGTAAGATATAATATTACAGTTTCAACTATATTTTGGCACTCTTTAAATTAACTTAAATGTTTTATATATGTATTATGTGCAGATATTTTGCGATTTCAAACTAAAATAATTCGCTCGAAACTCGCTCATTTTTATAGCATTCCCAATTCCATCACATGCAAAAGCAATAAAATATTCAAAATTGAACAATTTTATATGGCATCCACACGACACAAACACATTCAAAATCATTTGAATTTCTGTTTGTTTTTTTTTTATTTTTTGTTCGTTGCTTTTCAATTTATGCCAAAACTGAAAAAACAAAAAAAAATTAAATAAAAACACACATACAAAACTTTGTCTCGTACGCTGTGTGAAATATATTCGTGCATTTTGCTGCAATTGTTTTCTGTTATTGTTATTGTTTTTTTTTTGAAACAAAATCAAGGTTGTGTCTCTGCTGTCTATAGGAATTGTTGCAAAAGTCGCATGAAAATGAAATCGGAGCAGATTAAACAGATTTGTTATTATTATCATGTGAGCTTGGCATTATCTATTTGTATTATTATAGTAAAGATTTTTTAATGAAGCTGAAAATATGCGCAATAAATTATTAAATTGCAATTAGCTTTAATAAATAGATGAATTTGAATAAAGTATTAAAAAATATGAAAATAAAATATTTAAAAAATTTTTTTTTTTAAATATTTTATATAATTTATAAATTTATGCAAATTTTTAAATATTCTACGCAAAACTGTTAGTATTCAAAATTATTGAACATTAAAAAATATTGAATTAAAATAATTTATAAATATTTTTTAATATTTTATAAACATTTTTAGTATTTTATAAATATATTTTAATATTTTATAAATATTTTTTAATATTTTATAATTAAAATATTAAATTTTAATAATTTAAAAGTATTTTTTATATATTTTAAAAACAAAATTATTAGAAAAAAATAAAAATTAGTAATTTGAAAATATTACTCAAAATATTTAATAAATTATGTCACGAAAAGCACAAAGAAACAGCAGAAAAACAAAGTTCTCACCAAAGCGTCAAATATAATTATAAAATATTTGCCTATACTGAAAAGAAAAAAAAAAAAAACAAATTTCTCATTCTTCTACAAACAGCAAAAGCAACAATTACCAAATAATAATAAAGTGCACAAAAAAAGAGCGACTGAAAAACAAGGAAAGAGTAAAATAAAGCTTTAAAGACTAAATAATATAAATTGCAAATATTTAATACAACGCCGCGTGTCGTACATTGAACTCTCCTCACTCTTATAAAACTCGGGCGCGCAACGTTCGTTGTGTAATCATTATCATCATCAGCAGCAGTAGCATCATCATCATCGTGCAAGATGACCACAATGCCAGTGGTATGGTGCACCGATCCCAATTCGGTCAACAATAAGCCAACAGCCTTTGCCCTGCATGGCATACAGCTGCAGGGGAATGTGACTGAGAAACAGGTACACGCCCTGCGTGAACTGGTGAATGCGGCAGCCGAGGGACGTCTTATATTACCATCGGATGGCACATTTATGTTACTCGATAGTGGCTTGAGCATTGAAAGTTCCATATTGGCGGCCAATGCTGGCAAGGAGATGACAAATGATATAGGCAATGGCAAGGGTAGCATTGGCAACATTGGCAGCAATGGCAATAACATGAAACAAGCAGAGTTGCACAACAGCAACAGCAGCAACAATATCAACAGCAATAAGAATACAAAAAATACATATATTCTTATGCCGGTCAGCAATACAACATCGGCAACAACAGGAACAACAACAGGAGCAGCATCGACAAATGCAACAACAAATGGACATTGTACGCCAGCAGCAATTGCCGCTGCAGCAGCACAATTGGAATTTCTTTTAGAGCCAAAATATTCAACAATAACGCCCACAAATTCAACGCCCAGTTCGATAAATGGCAGCGTCATTGGACAAGAGCAAGAGGATCACGGTGAAATATTATATGAATTTTTATGTTGTGCCAAATGTATGAATGAGCAACGTGCCGGACATAACGGTACTTGTGCCAGTGCCAATCGACGATTACAACGTTTTCTGAGGCACTGCAGTAGCAGCAGCAATGACTTGCAACAACAACAACAACAACAACAACAACAACAACAACAGCAGCAACAACAACAACAGGTCAATGACTTGACGCTGGATGATCCTGTATGCAGCATTGCAAGTAAATATGCACGACGACAACAGCAGCAACGTCATAAGCAGCATACGATTGTTTCAATGGGCATTGCACGTAATCGTCACAATAATAACAATCATCATCATCATCAACATCATCATCATAATCATCATCATCATCATCATCATGGTAATAACAATCGTCATCATGGTAAATTAGCCATGCACAGTGTGAAAATCTTTCATAATCGCAGTAACAGTAGCATTGGCGTTGGCGCAGGCGGCATGAGCATGGGCGTGTCACCACCCGCAATTGCGACTAGTTTCAGTGCCAGTTCCCCAATACCAGCAACAATAACAAAAACAACAACAACGACAACAGCAACAGCAGTAACGACAGCAGCAGAGGCAGCAGCAGCGACAACAACAGCAACATCAACTGCGATTAGACTGAGCGACAGCGTTAAGTTTGAAGCGGGCAACAGTTTATCGGTGACAGCGGCACTGTCAACATCACAATTGCCCAGCGGAACGCCGCTCTATGCGATTGTAAGCAAAAAGCGTGACGCGTTAAACGTTGAAAAGACTGAGCCAACCGCAACGGCTAATAATAATAGTAACAATAATATAAATAATAACAATAACAACAGCAACATCAACATCAACACAATGTTAGCTGCCGTGCCCGAGGAGCCAGCAACAACAACAACAACAACAACAACAGTAGCAACTGTGCAGGATCTAATTAGTTTCGATGACGATGACATTGAACAACAACATTTCAATTTAGTAAATTTTTCAACACCAGCAACAGCAACAACAACAACAACAACAGCTAGTAATAACTGTGATAAACAACATATTGATCTATTGTGTGCACCAAATGATATAGAAGAAGAAGAGCATGCTGTTGAATTGCTAACATTGCAACTTGTTACACCACCAGCAACACCACCAAAACCAAATTCACCTGGCAGCAATAATTCAAGTCGCAAGACGAGTTTCGATTCAACATGTACAATTAGTTCAATGGATTCGGGTTTCATGGAAATGCAACATAAATTGGATGCATTAGCAGCTGCTGCTGCAGCCGTTGTCAATGCTAGTAGTAATAATAATAATAATAATAATAATAATAATAATGTTAATGTTAATGGTAATGGTGAGAAAATCGCCAGACGTAATTATAAAGAATGTCTGACGCAGTCGCGTAATCGTCGTAAATCATATGAAGAATTTAAAGCAATGTTTGCTGCTGATGTTTTAGTGCAGCCGGAAAGACGACAGCAACAACAACATAATGTGGGTGCAGTTGAGGTGCCACCAACACCAACAACAGCAACAGCAGTAGCAGCAACATTAGCATTGCTTGTACCAGCAGCTGACGCAACAACAGCAACAACAATTACAAATAACAGCAATAACACTGTGATGACAACGCTTGCTTCAATATCAGAACAAGAAACCACAAGCACGAGCAGCAACAACAACAACAACAACATTAAACCGGATTGCGCAAACGAGTTTGCTGCGACAATAGCAACAACAACAACAACGGATGAAATGGATACCGGCGACGATCTAACAACAACAACGACAGCAGCAGCAGCAACAACAACAGCAGCGAATTTAGCCACAACAGTTGCCAATGCCGCCAACAACAAAAACAACAGCAACAACAACAACAACACTTTTGCCACCACAGAAGCAATGCGCAAGAATTCAGATTTTCTATCGCAGATACTTGATCATCAGTTGGCGGCCAAAGAAGAGCAACGTGCCAAGGCGCATAAGCGACGCACATCGTATGAGGAGTTCAAGCGTCTGGTACGTGAAATTGATGGTAGCGGAGGCGTACTTGGGGGTGTGCAACAGCAAAAGCAACAACAACATGCGCTGGAATGTCAGCTGGACACACCTACAACAACAACAACAACTGTTGCTGGAGGCATAGCAACAGCAACAGCTTCTCCACTCAAACGTCAGAATTCACGACAGCGTAAAAGTTTTGCCTCCTATTTCTTGCCGCGTCGCAATTCAACCAAAGAGCCAAAGACTGAACAGGAGTTGGCCAACAACAACAACAACAGCAACAATAACAACAACAACAACAGTAAATCAGATTTGTTAGAACAACAACAATTGCAAGCATATGCAAAAATGTCTAGCAGAAACAACAGTTGCTCGAGTATCAGTTCAAGTGCAAGCTATAAACGTAATTTTAAAATCTATGATAAACTTGTGTACGGAACTATCTATGATATAATACAGCGTAAAAATGATATCTATCAGTTAACATATCAAAAATATGATAAATATATGACCTATGGAACTATCTATGAGATACTGCATCATCGTAAATTATCAACGCCTACGCAATGCGTTGGTGGCAATTCATTGACCAATGTCAGTGGTGAGAAATGGCAACGTAAAAGTTTAAGTTCAATATTAGAACGCGAGACAACAGCAGGAACAGCAACAGCAACAACAACAATAAATCCGGCAATAACAGCAACATCTGCAACAGCAACAGCAACTGCTGTCATGATGCATAAATCAAACGATGTGATTTATGATATAATACAAAAGCAACAGCAGAAGCGTGAAAAGGAACTGCAAGAAGAACAACGTGCACGAGAAGAGCAACAATCACAATCACAGCAGAAGCAGCAGCAACAGTTGCAACAACAGCAACAGGATGCAAGTTTAGAGTGTACAAATTTGGGCACACATGTCACGCACAAATATGGCACAATTTATGACATCCTACAAGGAGAGAAATTTGATGCCGGTGTCGGTGTTGTTGCCGGTGTCGGTGCCGATGAGACGGCAACCACAGTCAACGTTGACTGTAAACCAGTTGCTGCTGCTGCTGGTGCTACAACGCGTTTTGTGGTTAGCCATGTGGATGAGCAGCAACAGCTCAGTGATGTGTTGAATGCTTCAACTGCGGCTGCTGTTGCTGCTGCGGCTGCTATTGCTGTCGTTGCACCTGTAGCAACTGTTGCTGTTGTGCCTGAAACACAGCAGGCTAGCAAATGCAGTAAAATGCGACGCTTGTCCAATATTCTTAGCTATAGTAAATCAGCGAATAACAACAACAACAACAACAACAATAATAATAATGCTGCACCACAGGAGGCAACAACAACATCAACAGCAACTGAACAACAACAGACAAAACGTCAAGCAAAGAGACGTGTTGGCGTTAGCAATTTGTTATTGCCGCTGGACTCGGAAGAGCTCTATACGCGCATCATTGCACAACAGCGACGCGACAACAACAGCAGCAGCAGCAACAACAACAACAAGATAAGCAACACTGTATGCTGCGATGCTGTTGATTGTCACATGGCATTGATAAAATCCAATTCATTGGATGCCATTTCAATGTCAGTTGCCATATCGCCACCGGCAACACCATCACCACCGCGTCCACGTCGCAGTCTTAAACAGCAACACAAATGTTTACAGCAACAACAAACTCAAGCACAGCAACAGTTGCCACCGTTAATGAAAAAACATTCTCTTGATAATTGCTTAATGCCAAAAAAACAAACATTGCGCCGTTGGTCAAATCAAACTATTCTTAAATGCAATTGTTCAACACATGAGGAACTTTTATTGCCGACACCACCGCCAGTTGCTAGGCTAAGCCATTGCACTTGCCCACAGCCGCCACCGCCGCTGCCACCGCCTACACATCATCATCAATCTCATTGCAGCGGTGGCATTTCCTCATGCTCCTCAGCCTGCTGTTCAACGTCAACGTCTGCCTTGCCAAATGCCTTTGCATTGTCTGCCATTGAGAAGTGCCGATCGCTGCCCACTGCCTGTTCGCATACGTGCGTAAATTTAATGGATGCGGCAGTTAAGTCTAACAGCAGCAACAAAACGTCAGTGAACACGAAATCTACGATAACAGCAGCAACAGTAACAACAACACTAACAACAACGACAACAACGACAGCAGCAGCAGCAGCAACAGCAACAACAGCTTCGTCAGCGACAAGCAAGAAAGGCAAATCGCGGCGACTTTCGGAATTTACGCGTGGTGAATTTTTAAATGAAAAATCGTAAGTTTATTTTTTTTATTTTATTTTTTTTTAATTTTTTTTTTTTTTTTGTTATTTAGCTTGTATTCATTAATTTATGATTAGAGTATACGATATATATAATATATATATATATATATCCAATTACAACTAAACTATTGCGGTTTTTATTTTAGAGTCTGTTTTATTTTTTTTTTCATTTATTTAACAAATAATTTAATAATTTTTATTTCACAAGAAAAGTTTAAAGTATTTAGCAGGCAGCAAAAATAAAAAATGTTTTGAATATATAATAAAATTTAAAATTAAATGTAGCAAAATTATATTTATATTAAAATTGCTTGAAATATGTGGAAAATAAAAAAAAATAAAGATGCTTTGGAGCAAAAGGCTTGCAACATTTCACAAAAATTGCTTAAATTCATTAATAATAATAAAAAAAAAATTGAGCAAGAAACTTTTTGCAGATATTATTGTAGCAGCTGCTAAGCTTAAGCAAGAAATGTGCAAAGTTTTCTTAAGTTGTTTTCAAGTGCAACTTTATGAACTTTTTGCTAATCTGTTCCACATTTTTTTTTTTTTTGCACTTCACTTTTGAAGAGTTTTTCTTATTATTATGCAGAAATGTTTGTGGCTGCGAAGAAGATAAAGAAGAAGAAGCAAAAGACAAGCACCATCACAAGCAAAAAAAAAACTCAAATTCAATTTAATTTCAGTCAAGTCGAGTTGTAGCAACTTCAAGGCCAAAACATTTCAAATTAGTTCAGTTCAAATTTGCATATCAATACCAACAGTAAAAAGAGTGAAAGAGAGAGCAGTAGAAAGAGAGAGAGAGAGAAAAAAATTGTACAAACTTTTGTACTTGGGGGCACACACGTGCTATCCACTTGAGCGCAAAACCCCAAAACGAACCCAAAAAAAAAAAAAAAAATCAAATTTTTGGAGAGACAAGCGCCAGACGGTCAAACAAATCAACAATAACAACAACAACAACTTGTCGAACAAAATGCAAGACTTGACATCAAAAAAAAAAAAAGAAAGAGAGAGAGAGAGAGAGAAAAACAATTTTTATAAAAATGTGTCGAGCAATGTTTGTTTAACGTTTAATTAAAGCCACATCGTGTCATAAAAATTGTCACGACTTTTTTTTTTTCTGTATTTTACTTTTGCTATTATCATACGCCTAATGAACATTTGTGGGCATGGCAACAGGTAAAGCGGTAAAACGCTAACAAATACCCCAAGGTGGTAAAGAGAGTGGCAGTGGGAAGCCAACAACAGTAGCAACAACAGTAGCAGCAACAGTAGTAGCTCTCTTTGGGCCACGTACCAGACGATTTTGTGCATTTATTTGATAGTCAAATAATTGGCAGGTTAATAACATAAAGACGTGACGTTCGATCCGATTACAACATATACTGTAAATGCTTATCGAAAGATCGAGCAATGCCAATAAAACAAACGCTTAAAGGTAGGTAATGTAAAGAGATAGACAGAGAGAGAGAGAGAGAGAGAGACACATAGAGGGAGATAGCGCTAGTAAAGGGAAGTAAAGTTAAAATAAAGTTGTAGAAGTAATAAGAGAAGTTTAAGTAGTAGTAAAAAAGGCAGTAGAAAAAGTATTATAAATAGTAGTAGAAAAAAAATTAGTATTATGAATAGTAGTAGAAAAGGATGTAGAAAAAGTAGTGTGAATAGTAGTAGAAATAAAAATTAATGAATGACAGACGTCACATTAGATATGGGCAAAGCCATGTTCAATGTACTGCTAAAAAAAAAACCCAGATGCAAATACTTGATAATTAAAATCAAACAGTTTCTGTGTAAATAAGTCTTAACCTTCTGTGTGTCTCTCTCTCTCTTTCTTGCTCTTGTTTACTCTCTTTTATTATTGCATTCTTTGCCTTTCGTGCTCTTAAACTTATTGCTCATCAAGTTTAGCTTAGCATACTTCTAATGTTACTTTTATTTCAACTACTATTCATACTACTTTTTCTACTCCCTTTTTACTACTATTTTCATTTCTACTACTATACTTTGCTAATTCTACTACTATTCATGCTCACTTTTCTACTACTAGTTCTATTTTTATTTCTACTACTATTCACACTACTTTTTCTACATCCTTTTCTACTACTATTCATAATACTAATTTTTTTTCTACTACTATTTATAATACTTTTTCTACTGCCTTTTTTACTACTACTTAAACTTCTCTTATTACTTCTACAACTTTATTTTAACTTTACTTCCCTTTACTAGCGCTA